>CM060085.1:3012500-3150000 GCA_030533445.1 Cyprinodon diabolis | reverse complement strand
GTCGCTGTTCAGAGATGAGAGGAGCCGTGGCGGTGCAGAGGGAATCAGAACCAACGGGACCGGGTTCTCTCATGGGAACCTGTGTGAGCCCCTCCTGGCGTATTGTGGGGCCATGCACATCACCCTGCCTGAGCTTTCCAATGAGGCCTTTGATGTCCTTGGATGTTCTGGCCATGGCATGAAGGCCTGTCAGCCTGTAGGCAGATAGGACTGAAAGTTAGCCAGCACTGAGGGATGGAGAATGAGATAGAGGGGTCTACCTAACTAGATTTGTTCAATGCTCACTTTATAAGTAGGGCCCCTTCAGAAAAAAAAAAAAGTCTATCAAGTCTATCATCACCAATATAGGTTTCTATGTTGGAATAAATGGTTATAGCACACATGGTGGTAGTAGCCTAGGGGTCAACTTGGTGGCTGACAACAGAAGGGAAATGAAATGAAATAACCTTTTTACCAAAGCCTGTTTGGGACATGTTGGCATGAATATATTCCTCATAGAAGAAGATTTTCACTGGTATTAATAGGGTATATTGAAGCCTCTACAGTATAGTCTATCAATATTTTTAAAATTATTACAACTTTACTGTGATTCTCTGGCTTTTGTTTTAATGCTAATTTGATTTTCCCTCATAAAAACATGTTATTTTTCAGCTCAGCACTTTATTTGTGATCAATTATCAGAAAATGTAACATTCATCAGTAATAGGAGTATCTACCAGCTGCTAGTTTGTACATATTCTGGCTTACAGTTTTGCTTAATGCTTAGCTGAATTGGTGAAATCCTAATGGTAGATCATAAATTAAGGAAAGCAGGGTTTAAGCACATTAAATTGCATAAACAATAACTGCTTACCCTATTTTATTGTCATGTTTATTTGAATAATCATACTAAATAGATTTAAAATAATCTGATCTTATTTCAGTTTATTTGTAACAAAAATGTGAAAATTTAACACTTATCTATAATTAATAGGGGTACTAGCACATATGCTAGCTTTGCTTAGGTACTAGTATAAAGAAACAATAGTTAGCTAAAATGGTAAAATGTTCATTTCGGATGCTAACATGAGGCCAAACAGGGGATAAAACTATTTTTGTCCTTATAAAATACATGAACTATTTTTATTATCCAATTAGTTATCTTGTATCCTCCATGGGGGGGGGGGGCGGTTGGCCAATCAAACCAATCAAACATATACTAAGTTATCACACCACTATATTTATATGAATGCCAACAACGTAAAACATTATAAAAACACTTTACAAAAACAAAACATATTTTCATTAACAGGTTTACTTTTCGTACAACATAAATCTGTGTTTTTCAAATATTGTTTCACGATCGTAAACAAATGATGTATCAGTTTAATAATGGAGAAGCTATTTGTCTGCTTTTTACTTTTTTAACATATAAAAACTAATTATTTTCTGAGAATGTGTTTATTTAACAGCAACTATGCAGATTAACAAACATCTAGAAAAAGTACACTATATTATATTATCTTCCATGTGAATCCCAGATTTCATTCTTCCTTGCCTTTTTTAAAAAGTGCTTTAAATCTATGGAAGCAAATTGTTACCATATTTAAAATAAAAAAGCATTTTCAGAAATGCTTTTTCGTTTTAAGAATGTGGCTGCATTGTTTGACTCATAAATGAAATTAGTAATCAGTAATCCTGTTTGCATTTTAATTTTCTTCTTTAACACTGCTCCTCCTTTTACTTCATTAAAATGAAAAACAAAAAGACATTTGAGATTTATTTTTCAAAATGTACCCCAGCAAATACATACCAAAATTCAATTTGAAATCTAAAATGTCAATGTGGATAGATTACTTGACTCATAAATACAATTAGAAATCAATCATCAGATTTATTTTGAAAAATAAATCTCAAATGTCTTTTTCTTTTTCATTTTAATTAAGTGAAAGGATAAGCAGTCTTGAAGAATAAAATTAAAAAGCAAATAGGATGATTGATTACTAATTTTATTTATGAGTCAAACAATGCAGCCACATTCTTAAAATGAAAAAGCATTTCTGAAAATGCTTTTTCATTTGAAATATGGTAACGATTTGCTTCCATATAAATCAGTCCTGGCTGTCTTTATCCATGCTGGGTCAGATCCTGATGTGTGAAAAAAGAGGCAGGAAAGCAGGATAAAGCATTAGCCTCGCTGCATGCAGAAAGCCCAGCCCTTTTGCTAAACTAGGCCCTAGAAAGGGACGTTTCTTGCACCATTTCTTTATCTCTCTCTCTTTCCAATGATTTTCATAATCCCACGACTTGACCTGTCAATCACCCGCAAAAAGTCTGTGCTGTGGCGGGAGGTGAAGAGCAAATACTCTTGGGCTCTCCTTTACCTTTGCATTGCAGATTGCGCAAGTACAACTTTTAACGTGAGTTGAGAGGGTAAAGATTTTTGCGCCCTAGGGCGGAAGCACGTCACCGATCCGGCGAAAAATGGAATGACGCTTTACTTGCCATTAAAGATAAAATATTTATCTTGCGCATCTAAAAAATGTATATTCATATATTTCTAAATATTTCAAAATTTAATTTAAAACTAAATCGTTTTTGTCTTAATCAGAGTCATTGGGTGGGTGGGCCGGCGCCCTAGCGCCCTCTATTGGCCAGCCACCACTGATTTAAATGCCAATTAAATACACGTCATCTCAAGGCACTTTACACATGACAAATCCTTTGCAACTTTCACATTCATGGAAGCTTTGTTGCGACACAACTTATCCTGAACCATAAATATTCATGAACTATTTTTATTATCCAATTAGTTATCTTTATGTTACCCTGATGTCTTAATCAGGGTCATTGGGTGGGTGGGGCGGCGCCCTAGCGCCCTCTATTGGCCAGCCAACACGACACAATTTATCCCGAACCTACCCCATGTACCAAACGTTTGCCAGGAGACTTTCCAGTTACATAATTGTATATAATTATGTTGTTTTGGGTTTTGTTGTCCCATTTCATAGCAGTTGTTTAATCTAACGTATGAGATAAACAAAATACCTATTTGAATACGTACAATCATATTTAGTCCAAGCCGACACACTGTGTGGATTTGAGACATCAGACAAGCAGAAAAATAAACAGAAAGAATCTAAAAATGTATTTTAATAAGCTTTTTTTTAAATTAAGGATATAAATAATTATTTTTGGTACCATTTCCTGAATCACATTAAGTGGCAATCTGTATGTTTTTCTGGTTGCAAATGCACAAATGAGCCGATGATGGTGGAAATGAGCATACACCTGGGACCACACATTTCTCCTGACTTTGTCTTGTTTAACGTGTTGTTTCCACTGTCCCTGTTTGAATAAACATATGGTAGAGATCATGCTTCAGGGAAGGATCGCATAGAGTGACAACTCTTAACCGATGAATGTTCGTGAATGTATCAAGTAGGATTGCCAAAGTGATGTCAACAATATCATTCCATTGACGTAACGTTGACATTATTTTGTGTTCACGGGTTAGGATGACAATAATCCTTTTGTCTCTTCAGATTGATCTGTTTTTCTAGCACTTTCTGAGATCTGATAAGGCTGTAAATCAGTCAGAGCTACTTCAAATCATAACATGCTGTTGCATGTCTTTTTCCTATGTTTTCGCTTGATATAATAAGGCAGTATATTTTGTTGTGATCAATGATTTGGAAAACTCATATTTCTTTAAAGACTTACCTATTGATAAAATGTAGTTGTAAGGTTTCTACTTATATACAAAGAGTGGAATAACAGGGGTTCTTAACACCTTTGCCTGAAGGCTGGCATGAAAACAAAAGTTTTTGTCATTTATTTTCCCAGCTTTTCTTTAGATCAGATAAAACTTTCCAAAAGTTGTAAATCATTCAGAACTGGTCCAAAAGCAATCATTCTAATAAACATTTGATAACGTGATTTCAATCTGAAAAACTCACATCACGAGAAAAGACAATTAGGAGAAATTTATTGATACAATTACTTTGTCTTTGGCGCTCAGACCTCGGCAGGAAACATAGCGCTTTATTTTGATAGATATGCATGAACAGGAGCAAAGAACAGGGCTGTTTCCCCCCCAGGCCTGAAACTGGTGGTGGAGTGGAGATAGATGAAGTTGGTCAGTCTGTAGACTGCTGGTTAGCGAGACGGTCTGCTGAGCTTTATGGGGAGATCCAGCTGATTCTAGAGCTTCACTCAGGGACCTGGAAGATGGAAGTCCAGTTTGAATAACACAGGTTGAGAGAACCTGTCCATGATGAGCAAGCATGAAGCAACAGTGGAGAGGAAAACCTCTGGCAGAACCAGGCTCAACTGGATGAAATGAGACGCGGAATACAGTAAGAGTCCGGGAGTAATCAAACTCTGATGAAGCTTTAGCTACGATGGTGGAGGAGGGGCTGGAGGTGGGTTGAAACTGTGTCATCTGAATGAAGTCACAGCGCATCCGCCGCCTGCGCACAGGAGCAAATGAACGTATCGGAGGCCTTTTAAGATTAACTTTAGATGCCGATTGGCTTTTGTGGAGGCGTGGTTTAAAGCTGATTGGCTGTGTGGCAGGTGGATGAAGGAAAGTTTCTTCAGTTGAACTTCCGCCTAGGCTCCATTTTTTCCATGCGTTCAAGTCACCACTTGACTTTTTAACCAGCCACAACAAATCTCCGATTTGAGATGACTAATCATCAACAATTGTTCTTGTGTCTTATATGGTTGCTAAAACGGTAATATGAAATGCTAAAATTACTAGCTTAGATGCAAAGAGTAGTCATGCAGGATTTTTCAGCAACTAATTTGTATGACTAAACTTACAATTTGAAACAAAATTCTAATTCTAATCAGTTAGTTGGTAGTGGTAACAAGTTAAATGCTCAACTTTTTCTTAGTAGCATTTTTGATGTTAGCATGTAGAATGCTACATAGTACCTCTCTGTAAATTTCGGTGACCAGACATCCCAGATTTCCGCGGACAGTCCCCGTTTTGGACCACCTGTCGTCGGCTAAAGCTGCCCCAACAAATGTCCCTGATTTGACTGTTTGATCAATGATGGGTGAAATGTTCTGTATAGACTGTTAATACGGTAGAACGAGTGCATGAGCATGTTGCATGCAGAAACCGCTGTTACAGAAGAAGCGGAAATTTGATTATCACAACCGGTCGCAGCTGATGGGGAGCTGCGTTGTGTTGTGGTGAGTGTGTTAGTCCTGAAATAAAATAAAATATGGCTCCAGTGGGTTTTGCCTTACTAAAAACGAGGACCCAAAATGTAACATAAAGCAAACTAATCAACAAAAATTAAGACAGACTATAGGTTACAGCTAGCCTGACATAGTCCTACTCAATTCTAGTCAGAATATGAGTCTGATACTGCTCCATAGAGCTGTGATTATGGGGCATGTTTCGAACGAACCAGGAAAAAAAATGCCTCTGCACTCAATTGGATAGACCTACAACCAATAAGAGCAACGGAGTGCGTGACGTATGTTAAGAGACCAAGGGAGCCAGCTGATAAATTAAACTTTTGCCGAATCCCGTAGGAAGGACGCCAAAAACATCTTTCTTTTCAACAAATGCCTTGATCGCGTTTCTCTGTTCCTCTTTTAAAATTAATTTGCTGTCGATATCTTCTAGAACAGACCTAATAGCAGAATCTACACACCCCAGCTCTCCAGCGGCAGACATTGTTGTTGTCACCCAAGCGCGCTTTGGTGACGTGGTTGATTACGTTACTGTTGATCATCTGTCCATCATCGTATAAAGCCCGCCCTGACAATTTGATTGGCCTACCAGAAATTGTGCGAGCATACTCGCGCTACTATTGAGCAATGCCAGACCGAACTTCCCGACCTCAAACCTTGTGGGCGGGACTAAGTTCGGAATGGCACCCAGGCTAGGTTACAACCGGCATAAGCAAAAGAAACTCGGATAAAATGCGAAAGAACAATTGAAAACTCCTTGTAAGGCGCTAATCTGGTGCAGAGATTCTTCAGGGGCCAATAAGAGTTCTTCTAAATATGTTTTAGAACTAACTGATGACCATAAGTTTATATTTTAGGACAATTTTTACAAGAAGAGTTGGTAGAAGCTGTTTTTTCTGATTTATGGTTGTGATTTATAAGCATAGACTTCCAGGCTCAGGTGTGCTTTACTCAGTTTGGATATATGAAAGTTCCTCACAAAAAACGCGAGACGCAGTAAAAGGAAAACTGTAGCTACATGTATTGTGGTAATGAGCATTTTTAGTGTTTAATCAGGTGACATCATAATTATATTTTATATGACGGGATTATACCGGAATAACCCCACACTGCAAAAAACATCTTAAATTCAGTGTATTTGCCCTTAATTTGAATACAGAAATAAGATCATTTGCCAATAGAATTAGTGTTTTTACTCCTAAAACAAGATAATTAGGTTATATGCACTTGAAATAACACAAAGCCTTTTTTATTTTTTTTATTTTAAATATAACTTGTCTTGTTCCATTGGCACAGTATCTCAATTACCTCCTTGACACAAGAAAAAATGCACTTAATGTAAGCAAAAATGACTCATTTAGATTTCAATTTTTTGCAGTGCAGTATCTGATCTAAAAATAACCAACTTCTAGATATTGTGTGAAAGAAAAATCTTATTTCAACTATTAAATCGTACGTTTTCATGTCGTACATTCTAATGTGTTTTTTTTAGAAGGGGTTGTGATTATATTATGTTTCTGATCGAATGAGAGAAGAGGAACATAGGAGCACTGATGGAAAGAACAGTTGAAGAGAAGGAAGAAAAATCAACAAAGAAGAGTAAAACAGAGCAGGCAGAAGTCAGAAGAGAGCTAGAAAGAAAAGAAGTAACCAGCCTGATACACCTGGATTATTTAGCTTCAACAGTAATGAAATAATTAAAAAAAAGAAGCTGCTGAAGTTCAGGAAGCAGTGGAGCTGAGCATATAGGCCATTAGAGGGAGAAATTAATCTGCTTCTTTAAGATGCACAGAGCCCTGACGGTGGACCGTTTTTTCTCTTCATGTCACTCTCCCCTTAGGGGGCGACAGAGATCTCTAGGCTCCACTAAAGTGAAAAAGCCCCGGTAACCACCCCTGACCCCTCTAGTCAGAGGCGAAGCCAGAAAATCCTAATAAGGGCGGCCAGTCAATAACCAATGTACATCGAGGGGTGTCCGAAAGGCGCCAGAACCTCGGGGTCAATCTACACTGTTCCAACAGGAACTAGCACAACTTCCATGTTTTCTAAATAAAGACAAACTATAGGCCTACTGCCTACAGCCTTTGCTGACAAATTGATACAGATATTTAAACCTCCATGCTGTCTAAATTAAAGGTATAGTGGATAAAATTCTGTCAGGTTTGAGTTCTGGGGCGACTATCTTTTACATTGTCATTACCTTCTATCAATAATCATTCTGCAAAAAAAAAAAAAAATATTTACATGTACTAATATCCATATTTAATGAATGTTTACGTTATTATTAAAGAATTTAACTGAAGACTCCTAGATGACTTGCAGAGACACATAATTTTATCTTTATCCCCAAAATATTTCAAAATTTAGTTTTGAAAAGAGCTTGAATTCTGTATTTATCATCTTTAATGTTAGTATATTGATGTGCATAATTAAGCACAGTGTTTCTGTTGTAAAGTAATTGTTAATATATGAAAAATGTAAATGTTTATTAACTTTTAACACTCCCCTTCAGAGTATGACTGCTGCCACTGTCTGTATTAGAGGGGAAAAATGGTGGGGTGGCCACATGATTGGCTAAGGGTGGCCATGGCCACCTCTGGCCCACCTTCTAGCTCCGCCCCTACCTCTATCCCCACCCCCACACCTTTCCCCAACCCATAGACACAGTTCTAGTTTTTTATTATTAACACTCTTGATTTATCCATTTTATTAATCAAAAGAAAAACTAACAGGCACATTCCTGCCTTTTACAATTGATTTTTACATGAAACCATTAGTGTCCAGATTTTCTAAATTTAACCTTGATAAGATTTATTTATTGTTATTGATGAGCTTGAAATGTCACCAGGTTGGATTTCAGAAATCGGGTCACCTTACTGTAAATAATTGACATTATAATGCCTAAGTCTTCATTTTAACCTCATTTTAAGATGCTTTATTGCTATACAAACGAAGGTCCGACCACTGATTTAAAAAAAATCTAATTCCATAACTCAAAATCAGAAATATAATAAAGTATCTCATAATAGTAACAGTGTCATATAATAATTAATTAACTCAAAAAAGTATATATTATTTCATTTTTGAGTGATTACGTACCAATAATTATGAAATTAAAAATGAAAATCTAGTTTTTTGGGCTTATTTTTGGAGAGAGATGGAAATGGGCTTTCATACACGAGGTTTAAAAAGTTTAGTCTACTTTATTTTTATAATTTCAATGGTTTTTTTATGGAAAATATTTTCTGATCATGACAGGTCGGCCTCGGATGAGAAAACACAATTGAGTTGCTAAAAAGTGAACATCAACACACTTTCTCACTACTGCGCAAATATTCCTTATATGCGAACAACAAAGACAATGTAGGTTTGAATGGTGTGATGTAACCGCTGTAATGTTAAATGTTTTCCATACAAAGAAAACAAAAGACTGCAGCTTCTCAGGAATTGGTTTTAATAAGAAAACAACTCCAGATACAAAAAAAAATAACAACATCCATTGCTGGTTTTCTGGGATCAGTGATATACATCATGTAGTGATAAAAAAGTTAAAAAAAGTGAAGACACTTCAGGGAGTAACATGAATGAGGCAGTTGCCTTATTTGGACTTATTAAAATATGAACAAGATAATTCATATAAATAAATGTTCCCACAAAGCTAAAACAAAAAAAAAAAAAAACACACCATAAGATATGTTGAAAATCCTCTTCAGGTGCCTGATTATATGCTGTATTGTATGTTTCTGTTTAGTGAATCTCTGCCTCCCTCTAGTGGTGGGAAGGTGAAGTTGCAGAAGGAGAAACCTTCACAGTAAACTTGGAGTAAACCCCTACATGTGCTCAGGGTGATTCTGCAGACAGGTGATGAACTCTTTCACCTCCTTCCCTTCATAGCAAATCTGGTAGACGGCAGCAAACAGAGGAAACCTATCCAACAAACGGGGAAAGAAAACAGAGGTTGAAAAAATTATTTGGGGAAATATTTCACATAAATATGCATCTCTGTACCACAGACACAACAATACTGATATTAAAATAACAGAATTTAAATTGCTTCAAATTATAAAAGCTATTTTTATTCTAAACAAATGAATACATCAGATTTTTTTAAATGTAATTATTGGTAATTTGACATTTTCATTTTTGGTGATAAGACATCATGAATATTTTCTTTCTTTGCCTTACAGATCAAAGTTATTCTTACTACAATAACCATCGGTCATAATGAAGTTTTTAGCTGACTTTAATGATAAGCTTTAAAAAGAAGCAAAAAAATATATTTAAAAATGTAAATTTTTAGGTGCAATTTATTCAAATGTTTGATTTAAAAAGTAAGAACTTTAGTCAGGAGTGTTAAATAGATAAAGTTGCAGGGAATAGGTTTCGGCTCTGTGTTTAATTTCACAGTTTTTATTGGGAATATTGCACTCTTAGTGCATTTTAGGTTAGAGCTAGGCAGGATTGGAACTCTATTCCTCAGACAATCAGAGCATCTGCTAGTTATAATCGGTTTGAAAAATCGAATAAATTATTGATTCATTACGCATCACATCTGTTAACACAGACGTAATTTTAGGGGGAGACACAGGGGACATGTCCCCTGCACTTTTTTTCTGTCCCAAAATCAATGTTACGCTACAGTAAACAGACACTTGTCGAGCACTAGGACCAAAAGGAAAATGGAAGTCAACCTGAATTCCGCTTCCCTGAGTTTGGACCGCCCACAAGCTCCAGATTGGACCTCCGTCTTTCCTTGTATGATTGGCTGTTACCGCCATTACTCCTGAGAAGCTCTCTTTTTGCATCACTGATTAGATGGTTGCAGCGCCGCTGAAGTTCTATGTCTCCGTGTCTTTATGGTCTTGGAGAAGGTGGATCAGCAAACAGGCGGTGGGGGAATCTGTCACGTTAAGTTGGGCATTTGTTCTTCACTTTGGTCGTGTAATCTAGGAGGGTATTAATTTACACAAATCTTTGAATTGGTTTCATGTGCATGCGTGCGTTTGCGTGTTGGGTTATTAGACTCTCAGCCAGGATGTGAGTTCTTCAAAAGTGGGAGTTACATTCTGTGTAACACCCCTCCTAAAACACCTTCACTGGCTCTATAGAGCAGCATATCCACTTCAAGACCCTCCTTTGAATTATAAAGCTTTCGATAACAATGTAAAGTTTTATTTTAAGGGGGAAAAAATACAATCTATGAATGTGATTTTATATATCCAAGCTCATAATAATTGTAAAACTATATGTTTTTAATCTACATAGACTGTTGCACCCTTAATTGGCCAATATGTTATGCCATGTATCCCTTATTGTCAGGAGATGGATAGCAGAGATATGAGACAAAAACTGAAGAACTAGTAGAAAACATGTTTAACTTTTATATAAAAGAGTTATATTAAAAATATTTGCATGCTTTGAAATCATAATTTCACCCATGTCTGTCAACATTATGTACAAGAACCTTCCTGTGTTTCTTTTATACGGAAGAGAATTAGGGCCACTGAAAAAAAAAAATTAACTGATTTTAAAATTTTATCTTAGTTTAATATGGGAAAAAAGTCAGAATTCTGACTTTTTTCCCATATTAAACTGAAATAAAATTTAAAAATCAGTTAACTTTTTTTTTTTCAGTGGCCCTAATCCTCTTCCGTACTTTTACCATCAATATGAACAATTACGTTAATTTAAATTACTTTTTATGCCTTTATGCAATTTGCATGTAGTTTCCCAATACAATTGTTTATACTGATGGCATTTCCTTTTTTATCTTTTATTGATTGACAAATTTATTGATTGACAAAGTCATTCTAACCATTGCACAACTTTTGCTGGTTCTAGAGAACCAAATTGTGTTTTGTCCAGGGTTAGCTGATGAAAAATAACCTGTCCCTACCAAATAAATAAACACTAATTAGTAAAGGCTTTTTTCATGGGGGCACAGAACAAAAGAATAAAACTCATGCACAAAAAAAACAACAAAAAAAAACACTAGACAACAATGCATAATTTCGTATATTAAGTGAGCCACTAGGTTAAGGTTGCAGACTCTAAAGCAGCCTGTAATTTCTAAATAATTGCAAAAGCAAACGATGAAGACAGACTATCAAACTGATCAAATTTCTGTCTCAAATTTCTTGAAATAAGTTTGTTGCTCTTAATTTAAGTATGAAAAACCGCTGTCCTGCTAATGGAAGGAGTACTTTTGCCCTTAAAAAAGGATAAATAGATATATTGCACTTAACATAGGATGAGTTGTTTTGTTTCTTATTGGAAACATAAGTCATATTAATCTACTTTGCTACTTTGTTTTACCTATGTGTTCAAAATTAAGGTTTATTTTACATAAAATGTACTTATTTATATATATATATATATATATATTTTTATTTTTATTTTTTTTGCAGTACATTTTCAGAACAGAGGACCATAATAGGAGCCAGGATCAGCTGTAATGAGCAATACCCTGTTTAGAACAGCCAAAGAAACGTTTCACATATTATTCTGAGGCTCATTTTTCACCGTCTTTTTGCCTAAATGCGATGTCTTTGATACACACTTTTGAAAAAATTGATTTTTATAGTAAATTAATCTTAAATAGAACTAATTTATAACTAGTTTATTCTAAGTCAGGCAGAGAAAATGAACAGATACAGCGTTCGGCTTATTTGTCGGAAGTCATTGCCGGCGTCATAAGTAATGAAGATGAGCAAAGGAAAACATTTCCCATTGGTTCTTCTCCTTCTGTAACTGTAAATCTGTAAAGTAATTAGTTATGTGGGTTGCATCACAAGTCTAGCCCTACTTTAAGTGTCCTGCTGCTCTAACAGCCATGATTCTCCTTTATCAACCTCGCCCACTTTATTATTTGTCATCCATATAGGTTTTTATATCCGTTTAGGTTGCTACGTACAGTTGTGGTCAAAAGTGTACATACACTTGTAAAAAATCATAATGTTATGGCTGTCTTGAGTCTTCAATAAGTTCTACAACTCTTATTTTTCTGTGATAGAGTGATCGGAAAACATACATGTTTGTCACAAAAAACAGTCATAAAATTTGGTTCTTTCATAAATTTATTATGGGTCTGCTGAAAATGTCACCAAATCTGCTGGGTCAAAAATATACATACAGCAACATTAGTATTTGGTTACATGTCCCTTGGCCATTTTCACGGCAACTAGGCGCTTTTGGTAGCCATCCACAAGGTCCTGGCAAGCTTCAGGTCGAATGTTTGACCACTCTTCTTGACAGAATTGGTGCAGTTCAGCTAAATGTGATGGTTTTCTTGCATGAACCTGTTTCTTTAGCACTGTCCACATGTTCTCAATGGGGTTTAAGTCAGGACTTTGGGAAGGCCATTCTAAAACCTTAATTCTAGCCTGGTTTGGCCATTCCTTTACCACTTTTGATGTGTGTTTTGGGTCATTGTTGGGTGTTCCAACAAGACAATGACCCAAAACACACATCAAAAGTGGTAAAGGAATGGCTAAACCAGGCTAGAATTAAGGTTTTAGAATGGCCTTCCCAAAGTCCTGACTTAAACCCCATTGAGAACATAAAGAAACAGGTTCATGCAAGAAAACCATCACATTTAGCTGAACTGCACCAATTCAATCACAGAAAAATAAGAGTTGTAGAACTTATTGAAGACTCAAGACAGCCATAACATTATGATTTTTTACAAGTGTATGTACACTTTTGACCACAACTGTATGAAGGTTACTCTTTGTAAGGATGATGAACAATACGATAAAGTTTTGATTACAGAATAAAAACAGAAATCTCTTCCCATAAGCGTCAGTTTAACAATTTCTATATCTATATTAATGCTGCTAGAGGCTTAGGTTGCTGGAGAACCAAAGGATCACTTTTCCTCACTCTGTTTCATTCTTCTTATATTCTCCAATTCTGCAATATTTGTTATTTCAACTCCTAACTTTATGTTCTCTCTGCTTTTTCTCATCATGGGAGCCTAATCTGACAACTTTGTTTGCTGTGACATCATCCTGGAGTTGTATTAAACATCCCCACTGAGCCGTAACAAACCAATCTAACATTTTGCCATGATAGATGTTTAAATGAAACGAATATTCCTTGAAAGAGTAAAGATGCAACCAGTTGTGCTTGAACTTACTTCTTGACCATGTCTCGCTTCTCCAAAATCTTGTAGACCTCAGCCGAGGTCTGTGGACCCTGGAGCTTCTGGCCGTTGAGCATCTCTGCCTCCAGCTCGACGATAGACTGGAGAAGTCAACAAAAAAGGTCAAGAAATGTTGCCTTTTTTCCTTCTGTGTCCTGGATGCTAACTCTGGTAGCTAGCTTGTTTAACTTAGCAATGAATAATTATTAAAACAATTTCAAATAAACTTTTTCTCATGTATTTCAGTTGGATTCTAGCTGATTTCCCAGACTTACTTTGGATGTTTTGACAAAAGCCTCCGCCACCCTACGGTTCCTTCCTCCGTAGCAGGTGGTGATAAGGTCCGCCACGCCACAGCTCTCCAGGAAGGTCCCGGAGCTCACCTCGCCTTTGCAGAACAGCTTGGCGAAGGCCACCATCTCCATCAGCCCCAGCCTGATCACCGCCGCCTTGGTGTTATCACCGAAACCAAGGCCATCGCAGAACCCGGCGCCTACCGCCACGATGTTCTGAGTTAACATCACAGACGACACGTAAGTCGATGAGGCGGAAATCGGTGCTTGTTAGACAGACGTTAACGCGCACGTACCTTTAAGGCTCCACACAGCTCCACCGTGTCGCTCTCGGGCACAACATGGATGCGGAAGTTTGGCGTCTGCAGCAGCTCTTTGAACAATTGGCCATGCCTCTCGTTTCTGGCCCCTTTATGGGATTCAAGAAGAGTTGGAAACATGACTCAGACTTCTGATACTGTTCCAATCAAATTGGCACCATTTCATTTCAACACACTAGGAAGAAAAACGGAACAAACCGATGGTAGTTTCACAAAATTTCTCATCCGCCACCTCATTGGCGATGTTGGCCCCCATCAGGACGCTGACCTCGATCTCCAGCTTCTCTCGGATGATATCCGAGATGAGCTTCAGCCCGTCTGGACCCTCATCAATGCCCTGGGGTAGTAGTAGAAGTAAACAACTCAACATCAGAACCTCTGGCCTGGATTCACTCTGTATTTCCCAACTTCATCACGCAATGCGCCCAACTTCCCCTTTTTTTTGGTCATGAACAGGATCTTACTTTGATGAGGGATATTCCCATGGCTCCATCTGTCACATGAGGCTTCATCTCGTCACAGAGTTTACCGATGAACTGGTGGGGGATCACAAAGATGAGAACCTTCGCCCCCTTCACGGCTTCGGTGATGTCGGGAACAGCAACCTGACGAATCAGCGAGATTCAGATCAGTTTGATGAACGGTGGGAAAACAGAGGGAGGCAAATGCTTCAAACCTTCAGTCGTGAAACTTTGGTGTAAAATAGACGTTTAAGATTTATTTTGGGCTCAGATTTTTTTTGTTTTGTACGGGCTAATACCTCCATGCCAACACTTCAGTGGCCATCTTTTAAGATCACATGAAGCATGTAAGTTCTTAGTATGTTCACTTTTTTAAATAAAAGCCTACTTTCCATAGATTGGGAAGCAATCTTACAATAAAAGGTGTCTTGCAAACCCCACTTTCAGAACCTCTGGGCAAACTGATCCCTCGTTATGTTGCAGATTCTTTTGTTCTAAGCCGATTTAGCTTTTTCTTTCTCCGTTCACATGGAAAAAGGCCTCAAATAAAAGAAAACTTTACTAATAAATCAAAGAAAATATTAGCAACCAGGCAAATGCTGAAGACTTTACCTCTGGAACGCATAACATGTCTCCAAAAAAGGGAATTATTTGAAAAACCTTCTGGAATTTTGTTGAAGGAGTGGACTTGGTCTCAAGATGAAGAAGAAGATTAATGTCGGACAATAAGGTTAATCAAGGGAGCATCAGCAATGGTCTGTTATCTTCTGTATACTTAAAGGAATTTATGAAAATATGTGTCTATACAGATACATCTGTAAAAAAATATATATATATATTGTTGGAGAAAAAAAATAAAACTTTAGCAATTGGAGGCATCCACTTTACATGATCTCAATGCATGGCTGCCGAAGGCTCTAATGAATCGGCAAATGCATGTAGGTATCGGCCAAAACTGTCAGCAGGCCAATCTAGTTTCATTTAACATTTAACAGTGTGTCAATTTTGGTCCTCCTCAATAATTCCTTGTCTTCCTACCAGAAGGCTCTTGTATTCTGGTTTAGCAGTTCCTTCAGATTACTGGTGCTCCAGGGTTTATTACATTTAAATGGTTTGAATTGAGTTGAGCTTTCTGAATTATCAAAACTATTATCTTGTGAACGCATTACTTGACTGTCTTTCTCTTTGAAATGACAAATATTGAATCATAAATAACGATCGGCCCCATAAATTCGTCAGTGTAGGTTGAGAATCGGTGAGACTGATTTCAAAATAATCTGCATTGGTCTTAAAAAAGACCCCATATGGATCAATCTGAGACTGATTAAAATATGTTGTTTTGCACATTTCCAAAGTTATTTCATCTATGGATAGTGAAGTTCATCACTATTATCTCACTCTGCAGAATCTGTTAGTTCAATCTCTAACGTTTTGCTCTCTCTGCTTTTTCTCATAGTAGCTTCGCCTCATCTGTTCCTGTTTGGCTGTGACTCCATCCTGGAGAGTAACATCAGCTGTGCTGCTTTCATCCACACCCTTGTTTATAGATGCTGGAGATCGGCCTGTTTTCCAGTGTACTCCTGTTTCTCTGACTGTGACCGGCTGGATGTGCTCTCTTCATCCTCTGGCATAGGAGTTGGCTCGGAGCTCGTCTGCCTGGCTGTGTTTCCTTTTACAGCTGCTTTTTGTATCTCTGCTTCTGTCTCCTTGAACCCCAGTCGGCCTCAGCAGATGGCCGCTCACACTGAGCCTGGTTCTGCTGGAGATTTCTTCCTGTTAAAAGAGAGTTTTTCCTCTCCACTGTCGCTACAAGCATGCTTAGAGTGAGGGATTGCATTTGAGTCAATGAATCGATGCAATCAACTGGTTTTCCTTAAATAGAAAACTTTGAATCAATTTGACTGTATGATCTGGTTGAACTGTAAAGTGCCTTGAGATGACATGTGTTGTTAATTGGCGCTATAGAAATAAACTGAATTTAATTGAAGCAGTTCTCCAGCATCGTTCTGCCACTCCCAATATTTATACTTGTGCTCCCAAACTTTCCAGAGCAGAATTTTCCTCACGGATCAAGATCTATTATCCCTTGTAATCTTCAAGATTTTCATGGCGGATTTGTTAAACCTGTTGCAACAAGAAACCAGATGCAATTGAAGGGGAGAAAAAAAGAAGACAGAAAGCAGGAACACCCTACCACATTCTTGGGCAGCTTGTGACCTGGCAGATATTTCACATTTTCATGCTCAGTGTTGATGATCTTTGTGAGCTTCCTGCCATCAATGATCTCCTCATAGACCCACATGTTCACCATGGGGTCGAAGCGGTTGGATCCTTTGACATTGTGGCCAATGATCTTGGCGATGGAGGATCCCCTGCAGGAGATCAGAGGTTCATTAGAGTTGGATGGAGGATTCCAGCCAATCAGAAAGCATTAAACAAATGCAAGCAGATGTATGAGGCAGAGCTTTGAATGTTAAATGCTGATTGGCACTTTTGGAGGAGAACTACACCCTTAAAGTCTGTGGATTGACACAGACCACAGATAATGAGATTAAATGAACCCAGCAGGTTTAAATCTGCCTAATCCTATTTTAGTTAACTGCTGATCGCATCATAATGCAAATTTGAACCAATAAAACATATATTAAAGCAAAACACAGTTTAGTTACCAGTTCCCAGATCCAACGATGCAGACCTTTTGAGCAGGCATGTTGCAGCTGGAAGAATGCTTTGTTAAACTGAAGGGTCTGTTGTTCTCTATCCGCCTGTATAACTTCCTTACACGCCCTGTTATTGCTAAAAGAGGTCCACTCCGCCCTAAACACGCCACGGTTACGCCTCCTGGTTTCTCCCCTGGAAAATAAAATGACCTGTGAAGTTCTGTGGTGCAGAAACCTGGTAATCTCAATGGATTTCCGCACGCCTCCACATTTCAGCCCCACATATAATGTTAAAATGAAACTAAGGAGCGTTGTTGAATGAGCCGAATAGATGCTGTGAGTCAGTAAAAATAAAATACACGAGGAGCTAAAGCGCAGTGACTTTCTAGAGGTCGCCGATAGATAAATAACCGCTAACTGAATGGGAAACCGCTGATTAGAACGGCCACTGCTGAGCAGCGGTGGAAATGGTAACGAGCCTTCCGGTCCATGTGACTTTCAAAATAATGGTAACTTTTTAAAAAAGCAAAACATTTTAACATCTTTTTTTACTTAAGAGGATTAGGCCCATTAAAAAGACTTTTTATTTTAAAGCTATATATATATATATATATATATGGTTACATACATAGTTTACATAACTTTTTTTTATCTTTTCAGTGGGGCAGTGGGTCTTCCGTAAAAAAAGAAAAAGTTAAAATTTCCCTTCAAAATTGCGATTTTTGTTTTGTTTACTGAAAAGATTAGAAAACATATATATATATATACCTATATATGTACATATATATACATATATATATATATACATATGTATATATATACATATGTATATATATACATATGTATGTATATATATATATATACATATGTATATATATACATATGTATGTATGTATGTATATATACATATGTATATATATACATATGTATGTATGTATGTATATATATATATATATATATATATATATATATGTGAGGGTGTGTGTGTATATTAGCTTTGCTAGTTCTGGGCTACAATCACTCTCTATATCAGTGTCTACAATCCTTATCGGTTGGCGATGATAAGGCATCAAACTATCATTTGCCAACTTCCATTAAAATTCAAGAAGGATAAGCAAAATAAAAGTTCTCCTTTCTATCTTTTTGTGTAATTTTATTTTGTAGTATTCTTTATTGAAATTGTGCTTTTATTTTTTTAACACTAAACGGAGGCACGCTTGGTCAAATAGTCACGTGACCGCGTTCTAGCCTAGACAGTAAATACCAGAGGCTAGCTTAGACAGCTAACAGCTATTCCCTCATCACCATGGACTTCCAGCCATTAGTCCGCGGGAGGCCAGCTTCCTCTGAGGGATGACACCACTTTCTCTGCCGCGGGAGGAGAAACTCAACCAAAAGAACACGGAAGCCCGGGCTGGTTAAGCAAATCTCCGCTTAGCATCAGAACTTTTAGCCTCCAGAAGCTAGCGGCTAGCCGCCGCCTGGTGACTATGCAGGGGGAAACCGCTGCGGTAAACGAGAGCAAGCTGGATGGGTTCCCCGCAAACAGAACCCCGAGTTCGGGGAGAGCGGGCGGGAAAAGCTGGCAGTACAGGTGGGTGTTTTCATTTCCTGTTTACCTGTCTTCCTGACTCACCTGGAAGACGTTTGGAGGTTGTTAATTAGGGCGGACTTTACCCTGTGCGCTGACTGAAAGGAGCTGCTGCTGATCAATCTGTGTTTTTTTTTTTTATTACTCTGTTTATGGCTCATTTTGCAACATTTTCTCATTTCTCTTCCCAATCAAGCGATCACATGGAGAACATAGACGGGTACCTGATGAAATACACCAACCTGGTGACGGGCTGGCAGTACAGGTGAGCTCCAGAACTTCTCCACCACCTATCAGGCTAATGGGTCACTGATCTGTCTGTGTTTATCCCTCCAGGTTCTTCGTCCTGAACAATGAAGCGGGTCTGCTGGAGTACTTTGTCAATGAACAGTCTCGTCCCCAGAAGCCCAGAGGGATGCTCCCCCTGGCCGGGGCTGTCATCTCCCCCAGCGATGAAGACTCGCATACCTTCACTGTCAACGCCATCAGCGGAGAGCAGTACAAGCTCAGAGGTGAGTGCGTCATCATCATCCATCTGGTGGTATTGATCTGGAGGCTCTTCCATTATCTGAAGCCTGGTGAATCGATACCAGGAAGTGGATCAACCTGGGCCGGCTCTAATTTTCTCTTCCTTTCTTTTCTTTGTAGCCAGCGACGCCAAAGAGAGGCAGCACTGGGTCAGCAGGCTGCAGATCTGCACGCAGCACCATACAGAGGCCATGGGGAAGGTGAGGGAGAGAAATCACTCCTTGTTGGTGTAAAAGTGCACCTGTTTTTACCCCGTACTGATCACAGGTATCGATCTGCCCAGGACAGACTGCTGGGATGGACTGTAAACACCCAACGGCTCGCCAGAGGGGTTATATTTTTCCACATTAAGCCCTTGTAGTAAATGTGCAGAAAGATGGAGCGTGCATTCGTTCCACCGCGGCAGGTTTTTACACTTCCTGTGCCGAACTAGGAACATTTAGGCTACGTTCACACTGCAGCCTGAATTGACCCAAATCGGATTTTTTTGGCCCATATGCGACCTGGATCCGATCTTTTCATGGCTGTCTGAACAACACAGATCCGATTTGTTTTATTTATTTTTTTCCAATGCGAGGCCACTTAGCTATGTGGTTCTGAATCCGATAGGAATCTGATCTTTTCAAATGCGACCTGTGTCTGAACCGCCAGGTTGCATTCATCAGACCTTAACGCCATTAACACCCAACAAAGGTCACTATTCTGCGTCTTGCTACACAGAAGCGACAAGAAAAACAACCACCATGGCGGACGATGATGCGGAGAGCAGAATTTATGTTTAACCATCTTGGAAATATTGAGTTTTTATGGTTGGGAAAGATCGCTAGATTACAACAACACTGGAATAACATTCACAACGGAAAAACAGGTGAAAAGAGAGAGAACCTGCAGACGCATTTAAAACAAGAGGAGCATGAATGCATGCTTTTGACATAATGGGGCCTCATGTATCAAATCTGCATCTATAGAACATTCAAAATGCGCATTAAGAGGAGTTTACATGTGTGTTTATCTGCGTACCTGGACCCCTCACCCCAGCTTTCAAACCCGACTCTATCTGCTGATAGGGGGGTGATGACAGAGTCTATAGGGCACAGAGTTCATGTTTTCACAGAGCCTCTCTCACATGTATGTGCAAATAAGGAGATACAGTGTTTAAAACACTGTATCCATGCCTGTTGGACTCATTTCGGCCCAGCTCTAGTGTTGTTAAAGTTTCAGTGTTTGCGGTTAAATGTGCGGGGATGGAGCCCCGATGGCAGTCAAAGGAAAGGAGTATAGAGGCTACAAATGTCAGCCTAGCGACCGGCTACTGTAAACCATAGTGTAAATGCTCAGTCCTAAACTGCTTTATTTGGAAAAAAAAAGGGTTTGAGGGCTGATTTTCATCAGGAAATCTTTATTATTTTCATTAATCATAACGATTATAAGCTTTAGAAAAACACTCAGAGAACGCAGACCTTTGCAAAGCTGCAACATTTGCCCCAAATTACTGAAACTCTGACATAATCGGGATCATTACCCAAACGATCCTGCTAATAAACCAACAGTATTCCTTTTTCTTGTGTTTTTGTCTTCAGTAAAAAACGTCAGAACTTTTTGAGACCGATGCACTCAGTAGTCACTGCTGCCACCCTCTGGTTTAGTGGGGTACTGCCTGTTCGGCCAAATATCCCTATATCACAATTAAGGGTGTGCAAAATAATCGTCATGACGATGCATCGCGGTTCTAATTTTTGTGATCTACTGCATCGATTCTTGAAGGCAAGAAACGATCATTTAAAAAAAAGATATGAACAAATAAAATACACTTATGGTTGGCGCACATCAGCCAAACCAAGTGGAATGCAACTTCCAGTCCAGCAGATGTCGCTGCGGATGTGTTGACGCCCGCTGCTTTGTGTCACAAGCATGTCCGGCCGCGGGATACTGAGAAGAGTCATTTGTTAACAAAACATGGAGGACACTATGAAAATTCGCCCGGCTCCATCACATTTCAAGTCAGATGCTTGGATGCATTTTGGCTTTAAAAACAAAGAAGGTAAAAATGAAATTGATATGATGCACGTAATTTGCAAAAGGGGAAATATACATTTGAATATTTTCGTTCATTGGTTTAAAGGACCACTGAGGCCATGTAAACGGCACTGATTATCCTTATTTTGTTATTTTAAGTTTGATGAATCCTAAGATCATTTTGTCAGTGTGTCCACGCTAGTAATAGTAATATTTGTGTCCAGTATTTGTTTTCATGGCAGCACCTCCGAAAGTCGTTTCAATAAATACAGCTATGTATGAATTCAGTTGCTTTCAGTTATGTATCAATTGAAGACACGATCCAGATCATACCCAGCCAGTCAGCCACTGGTAATGGCTGTATCTTCGTCTTACAGTGTTCAGTGAAAATATCGCAATATTTAAAGTAACATGATGCATCATGATAGAATCGCATCGTGACATGTGAATCGGGATTCGAATCGATTAATGACTTCTTTGCCAATACCCACCCCTAATCACAATGTCAGAGAATCCTTTAAAAAAAAATCTGGATCATCTGCTAAATTTAGCAGATTGTTCCTTGGCATGAGGAACACTTCTGATAAAAATGTCATTAAAATTAATCCTTAAGATTCGTCCTTAAGTTTTCAAGTTATCTTGCACATATACAAACAGACCTGCATGTGGGGAAAAAAATCTGTTTCTTTTTTTTATTTTTGGCTGTTTTTTTCCATATTTGCGCCATGCTGAGGGTTATTTATTGATTTCTACTGATAAAAATGTGTTTATTACTGTTTTATTACTGTTTTTCTGCTAATGTTGTCTATTATGCCTTTTGTTGCAAATTGGTTACATAACTAAATATCCATTTATATTTTTTGAGCAGTAGTCAAAATAATTTCTGCTTAATTTTGCATTTAAGGCAAAAACACAATAGATAATTAATTTTTTTAGACAGGTTTATAACATCTGGAATGGAGGGTTTAAAAAGCCTTCAATTCTTTTTTTGGATGGTATTAGATAGAACACAGTACATGACACGGGGGAAATGTTTTGTTATCTTTTTCCATGTGTTAGAACGGCCTAGTCAAAGTCCTGACATAAGTATGAGCGCAGTTATTCATTAAAAGAACAACTTTAATAATCCATACATCAGTTCTGCTCCATATTTGAGGTTGATGTATGATTGTTTTTTTATTTTTTACAGAGTAATCCCCCTCCTCATTCCCGCAGCTACTCTGTGGCGTCTCAAAGCAGCGCCGGCTCCCCCATGTCTCTCCGGCGGCCGAGCCAAAACGCCAACGCCTTGTTCGGCTGGGGGCAGAGCCACAAGGGCTCCATCTACTCCAGCAAGAAGTCCTTAGTGCCAGACCACCTGCTGGACGCCAGAGAGGTACAGAAAAGCCGAGGAGATGGAACTGATCGATTCCAGATACGTTACCACTTTCAGTTCAGACACCATCTATCTTTAAAATTCAACTGGGAAAATTTGTGCTGATGACCAAGGTTTAAATATTTTGAAAGTTTAATTGTTTATATTTTAGGTCTGATTTTCAATTATATTCTAGTTCTATTTTGTTATAAATATTTGTTAGCTGGGCTAGTTTGTTTTTCTTGAAATGCGTAGTTTCAGTTTCGTCGTTATTAGTGTCAGTTATAGTTTACCTGGTTAAGGACAGACCTGCAGCACTAATGACCCGACTGCTTTACGCCAGCAGAGGGCAGTACAGCAGAAAAAAACAAAAATGGCAACAAGAGACTAGACTTTATATTAATGCATTATAATAAAGAAAATATAATATTTAAAAAAATACCAGAAAGTCTTTTTAAAATGCTGGTTGGATGGAAGATGTTCTTCAAATAGAACTTTGATGCAAAAGCTTAAATTTACTAAAAGGTTAATAAGGGAGTAGGCAGTTTGAATTTATGAGTGAAAAACTATTTCAGACGATCCTATAAAATTTTAATATAACGTATACAAAATTTTTTAAAATGCCTCATGTTTTTATAGGCCAATAATTAATTGGCAGCTATATGGAGTTAATTTTGTTCCATTATTGTTGCAAAGAACAAGTTTTGTGAATGGAAATTTGGAAAAGAAAATGCAATCTAGAGATGAAACTGAAAGACTTTCATTTAAAAAAAAACAGGTATTTTTAATTTTCAAGTTTTTTTTTTATAGATGTACAGATTTTTGCAATTTTCAAATTTTATTTAATTTTTTTCAAATTATATTTTTACAGATTACATTATCTACACTTGAAGCCAAATTACATGTTGTTACTCATTTCCAAATTGACCTACCGGCCCCTACGGTGACATTTTTTTACCACTATTTTGAATTTTTTTTTTTTTTTTTTATGATTTTAATTAATGGAATGCATTTTTTTCTGTTTTTTGTTTACAAAATATTTTATTTCTGTGCAATAATAATGGAACAAAATTCTCTCCGATTACTGAGCTTTTTTTAGTATACCTCACACTGTTGGTTTTTAAACAGATCAAAAGACACCTTCATTATTTTAAGATCATCTTACCTAAAAAAAAAATATACTCGTGAAAGAATAAAACGTCTTAGATAAATAAATGTCCCTCTAATATAATTGCAAAGGTTACAGCATCAAAGCTGGAGGATTTTTACACCTTCAATGAGGTAAAGAACTTTCCATGCCTGGTAGAAAGCAACCAGCTCCGGACGTCTCCTGGAAAGTTGCTGGGTGGAATAGTGGGTCTGGTTCCTCCGATCTTCTCTACAAAGGAGGTGAAAGTGAGACATTCCTTCTGCTGTGTAACTTTGGTTTCGTTGGCTGAAAACATGAAATATTCAACAGCTGGATTGCTTCAGCTGAGGCTGCCGGGGCATGGAGGGAATTTTATTCCATTGGAAATGGAAAAAAAAAAAAAGAAATCTATATAATTACAGCTCAGAAATTAAACTTCCTAATGTGATCTGTATCACGCAATTGGAAAGAAAGACATTCATAAAATTCAATCTAAAGAAACAAATAATTTAAAAAAAACTGTAGAAAGGGATTTAAAAAATGGATGAGAAAAAACAATAGCAGAAAACTGCAAATTTATTTTTAACTTTTTTTTGTTTTTCAAGTTTCAAACCTGTTCTTTTTGCAATAATAATGAAACAAAATTCACTACATACTGTTGTGAAAACAGCAGCTCTTCAGGTTGATTTGAATCCCCAAATAAACGAAGCGAATGTGAATGTAGAGGTCTGATTTTTGTGTCCAGATGATGAGCCAGGCCCAGGGCCAACACAAGGACCTGATCCAGAGCATCGAGGGGCTGCCGGCGGCCCCCGGCCTCTCCCCTTTGGACCAGGACCTCCTGATGCTGAAGGCCACCTCTATGGCCACCATGAGCTGCCTGAACGAGTGCCTGCAAATCCTGCACCTGCAGCAGGTGGCCCGCCAGAGAGCCTCGCTGGAGGGTGAGTGTTTAAGGATGAAAATCATGGCGTCCGACACCAAGAGCTTCACCTAAAACCAGAGCGTCCAGCTTTGCTGGAATTATCTTGCATTATTGATGGTGGGGGGGTGGAAGGGTAAT
Source organism: Cyprinodon diabolis (assembly GCA_030533445.1). NCBI lineage: Eukaryota > Metazoa > Chordata > Actinopteri > Cyprinodontiformes > Cyprinodontidae > Cyprinodon > Cyprinodon diabolis. The sequence continues at coordinate 3,125,249 of CM060085.1, read as the reverse complement.
TAGATCTGCCTCCGTTAAATATTAACCGGAACATTCTGAGCAGCAAGAGGTGCTACGCTGGGTTATGGAGGGAAATTTGTTCCATTATTGTTGTAAAAAACACGTTTTATAAACGAGGTAAAACAAAGGAAAAGTAGTTTATTGAAGAAAAAAAAAAGACGTTTTTCACAGTGACTTTGCTGTTTTCTCATATTTTGTTTTATTTTTCAAAACTTCTGATGTTTTAAAGAAGAAGAAGAAAAAAATGATTTTATTATTTTTTTTTAATATTTTGAAGATTGCATTTTCCAATTGACATTCTCTTTACTTCTGGAGGGATGGGAAGAGTGAAGGGAAGAAATGTGATTTTTAAAGAATGCAATCTGGAAAACTGAATCTAAGAAAACTGAAATTAAAAAGAAGAAATAATTAAAAAAAATTCTTAAACTAAAATATGTGGAATATGTAAAATATAAAAAATTTGAAATGTAAAACTCAAAATCAGAATAAAATAAATGTGAAAAGAAAAAAAAAAATTACATCAAACAAAGAAAAACTTTGAAAAAAAGACATTTGGAAAAACAAAAACTAAAAATATAAAATCTGTAAAAAAAAAAAAACAAACTAAAAAGCTGGTACCTGGCTCCATAGTTGGTCCCTAAATAAACAGTAAGCTGAACTTTAGAGGACAGATTTCTCTACAGTTCGCCTTGGAAAGTGTAAACGCGTTCCTGTTACCTGATGCAGATGCACCAATCAGATTAGAAGGGGGCGGAGTCAGGGTCTCCTGACAGCTGCCTCCACAGGCGGTGTCAGGTGACTCCCTTCAGGTACGGATCAGCTGCTGTAGGAGCAGCCATCTGTCTTGCAGCAGCAGCAGGTGGATATTCGCAGAGCTGCTCTCTGTTTCTGCTGCGGGGGGGAGAAGGGTGGGGGTGTTAGGAGGGGACGGGGCGGGGGCGCCATAACCATGAGTGCGTCTGAATCCTCATCTTCCACAGGACCCACCATCGAGTGGCTGGAGCCCAAAGTGCCCGACATCCTGAAGAACGGCAGCAGCTCTCTGAGCGACTTCACCACGGGGGAGGCCCCGCCGGAGGGGGGGCGCCTGGAGCTCAGCCCCCCTGAGTCTGACAGCTTCCCTGGGGTAAGAAAACCGACCCGCTGTGGTGGTCCTCCATGAAAACTGATTTTATAGAGCATTTAAGAAACAAAAAAGGTTTGTTTTTCAATGGATGTTAATAAACTACATTTCCCAGAATTCATTCTTGTTTAATTGCAGCCTGAGAGACTAAAACATTTGTTTCTAATCTTTTTTTGTTTTGTTTTTTGTAAATAAAATGCTTTATATATGTATATTTATAATGTCAGGTAAAAAGTCAGATTTCAAAAAGAGTAAATATAAAATTTTCATTAAAATCTAGAAAATCAGTGAATTTAATGAAAAAATAAATTCTGGTCCTGTTTAAGTTACGGGGCTGATCAGCTGATGGAAGCTTTGATGCAGGTGTTGTAGTTTATTTCCAAATGGGTCAGAATCAGGTTGATCTTCACTAATGGATCAAAATAAATCTGTTTAATTATGTTCTGCTTTAGGAACCATGAAGCTTCCTGTTAGATGGGATAAAGAAGGATTTTATTTGCTGAAGCTTATGAAGTTAGAGACGCTGGAGGGACCGTTTATCGTCTTCGTATGTTAGGAGCAGGAGGAGATCGACCCTGAGGAGGAGGTAGAGGACTCCTTCACAGATGAGGAGGAGGACCTGGGAGCTGTGGAGGAGGAGCGCAGCGTCATCCTGCACCTGCTGTCGCAGCTGAAGCTGGGCATGGACCTCACAAGGGTACGTCTAGGAACCTCGACCGATCCGGTTTCCTCTTTCTTTAGGTGGTTTCATTTGAGGATTTTTGACTTGAATCCTTTTTTGTTTCTAAATGTAAATGTTGTTTTCATTTAAATTTTGTTACTTCATGAGCATAAAAAGATGAATTCCTGAAATTTGGATGAACAAATTTGTTTCTCTCAAGGTTTTGTTATTAAAACCTAAAAAACTAAAACCGCAGGTCATTAAAAATCTTCAGGATGAAGGTGAACTCATTAAATTATTATTTTTTAAATTAAGGCCTTAATTGGCATTAAAATTAAATAAATGTGACTATCGTGGCATTTTATATTGCTTTCTTAAAAAACAAACGCAATACTTTTGCATGAAACTGCTTCTGGTTGACTGTGAAGCTGTATGTTCGGGAAATAAGCTCAAGGCAGAGAAAAAGCTAGAGAATTTCAACAAAAAACGGCTGGAAAACGAGGAATTTTAGACATGGCTGCAGCCTAAGATGATGATTTTTGCTGTGTTACACATATATATTATATAAATGAGAGTCAGAGGTAGAAGGTCCAAACATTGTTGGTTCTCATGTATTTTCTTATAAAACGTTACATGTTGACCTGATTTTCAACACGAAAGCTAAACTGAAGCTGATGGAGAATGAAACGTTTCCAGGTTCCTCTTAAGTTCCTTCTCTTTTTTGGATTTTTATTTTTTTCATGTAAGTATTTTTCTTCTTCTCTACTTTATATTCTGTTGATGTAAATCGTGTAACATCTGCGCGATGTGTTTTCCAGTGAATCAAAAGTTTTGCAGCCTTAGTTGATGAACATGAATTCCTCGGCTTCTTTTCAGTCCCAAAGCCAATTATAAAAAGTAAAGTCATTTGTAACCAGTTGATTATTTTAAGTTTTTTTAATAGGTGAAATTCTCAATTTTCTAAGATTCTACTAACCACATATTTAAACACATTTATGTTCTCAAACAAATCAACTTTCTAATCTTAAATTGTTTAAGCTAGTAAATTAAAATAAGAGGCAAAAAAACTCATAAGATATATTTGGTATTCTGACAAATGGGCTGTAAGTATGGAGCTACATTGATGCCATAAATTCTGGGGGGGGTAAAAAAAAACAAAACAAACAACATTACAAACTGAAACTAAAGACTTAAAACTAATCTGCACTTTTCATTTAGAGCCACCTTCTCCATCAGGAGCCAGTGTGGAGAAAAACATAACGCTTGTGTTACACACACATAGGGTGTCTACATAGACCCCAAATGGATAAAACCTCTCTCAGTCGAAATTTCTTTCCGATCGGACTGAACAGGATTAGAATCTTCAGTCTGACTTGTTTTCATAACACCTCTGATTATTTGTGTCCATGTAAACGTAGATATTGACCCAAGCCATCATGGAGAACGTTAAAGCAGGTAGAGACCAATCTGTTGGGGTCTCTACCCCTCTAGTGAAGAACCAGGAGATGCTAACTATAAGCTTAAACGGTAAAAGTGAAGTTTAATGACCTAAACTCTAGATAAGTTTTAGATTCTTAAAGGTTTTTTTGCATTAAATCCTCAAGTTAACCTCATAACCACAGTTGGGTACAACAGGAGGTCTGTGGCTTTATGGGACGTCCCGTTACCACCCACCGTGAACTCTTTGAATATAGGGACGTTTAAAATGACAATCCGACGATATCTGCATGGACACTTAGAATAGATTTATCATCTCAAGATTGAAATGAACCGAAATAAAAATTAGCATTTTTCACCTCTTTAGTCTTAAGCTGTGATAGATTTACCTGGATCTTTCTAATTTCAAGTTAAAGGAATCTCTAGCATTCTAGTTTGTACTTTTGGAACCTTGTATTGCACATCGTCTGCCTATGGCCACAACTCATGATAAGGCTTACTAAAACAGCGTTAACACTTACTGTGTAAACGGCAGTTCAATTCAGTTTATTTATATAGCGTCAATTAACAACACATGTCATCTTAAGGCACTTTACAGTCCAACAGATCATACAGCCAGATTGATTCAACGTTTTCTATCTAAGGAAAACCAGGTGATTGCATCGACTCATTGACTCAAATGCAATCCCAAACACTATGCCAGAGGATGAAGAGAGCACATCCAGCCAGCCACAGTCAGAGAAACAGGACCACACTGGAAAACAGGCCAATCTTCAGCTCAACAGCACAGCTGATATTTCTCTCCAGGATGGAGTCACAGCCAAACAGGAACAGACCAGATGAAGCTACTATGAGAAAAAGCAGAGAGAGCAGAACGTTAGAGGTTGAACTAACAGATTCTGCAGAATAGGAGAACAGAGATAGAATGAAGCAGAATGATGAAATGGGGGTCCCTATGTCCTCTAAAAGTCTAAACCTAGAGCAGCATAACTTTAGAGATGGCTCAGGATAATGAGCCACTCTAACTATAAGCTTTATCAAAAAGGAAAGTTTTAAGCCTAGCCTTAAAAGTAGACAGGGTGTCTGCCTCACGGACTAAAACTGGTAGTTGGTTCCACAGGAGAGGAGCCTGATAACTAAAAGATCTGCCTCCCATTCTACTTTTAGAAATTCTAGGAACCACTAGTAAACCTGCAGATTGAGAGCGAAGTGCTCTGTTAGGAACATAAGGAACAACCAGATCTCTGATATCAGATGGAGCTTGGCCATTTAAAGGGGAAAACTGTTTTTTTGTTGTTTTTTTATTGGCCCCTTGATTTTACGTTATTACATCATCTTCTACTCACCCATATGAGTTTTGTGTCATTTGGAGCTGTTCTGAAGATATTCCGTTAGGTCATCCAAGTAATGTCTTCCTATGGGCAACAACTTGAAGGCACAAACTAAACTGTTCATAATTTATTCTTTATAGTACGCCAGCATTTATAACATGCAAGTAAATCACTGTCCCCCAGACATCCGCGGTTATATTTTTTATATTTATATTTTTTAAAAACAAAGTGAAGTGTGTATGACGTCATCTCTATTTTTAATTTTCATCAGAACTCTGGCTGCAGCATTTTGGATCAGCTGAAGGATTTTAACTGCAGTTTGTGGACTTCCTGATAGTAAAGAATTACAATAGTCCAGCCTTGAAATAACAAATGCATGAACTAGTTTCTCAGGAGATTTCTAATGTTTGCAATATTCCTCAGATGAAAGAAGGAAATTGTAGAAACCTCTTTGATATGGGATTTAGTATGTAAACAAGTTAGTTGACCCTACTACTGCAAACAGACAAAGCAGGAAAGTTCAACTAGCTAACATGCTAGTCGTATCCATTTTGAATGAGTTTTACATCAACCCTTCCTTGAATTTCTGAGTTTTAAAGGTCTTTCTAGTTTTATTTCCAACTCCAAGCCCGGAAATGTAGACTAGGTACCAATGAGACTTGTCAAGAGTCCCCCAGACCTGAATCCTGTAGAAATCCTGTGCAAGCCCTGAGACACTGGGGGACCTACATGGTTTCAAAAAGAAATTGATAAAGATCCAACAATCTACCATCTGGGATTTCTTTCTTTTGATAATCAGGTTCTTTTGTCTCACCAAATGAGGGGGGGAATGTCGGTTTTTGACAACAAGATGTCAGTGTTGTCTCTTTGGAGACTTTATTGTCTTGTGAAAACATTGCTGGAAATCTTCCCGTAGGTGGTTCTCCCCACCTTCATCCTGGAGAAGCGCTCGCTGCTGGAAATGTACGCCGACTTCATGTCCCACCCGGAGCTTTTCGTCGCCATCACTGACGGGACCAGCCCCGAAGACCGCATGGTGCGGTTTGTAGAGTACTACCTCACATCCTTCCACGAGGGCCGCAAGGGCGCCATCGCCAAGAAGCCCTATAACCCAATCATCGGCGAGACCTTCCGCTGCTCCTGGAGGGTCCCCAAGACGGCGGAGGCCTCCACAGAGCCCCCGCAGGGAGGTCCGGACCCCTCCACCAACACCCAGGAGCCCTACCAGGTGCGCTTCGTGGCGGAGCAGGTGTCCCATCATCCGCCGGTGTCCGGCTTCTACGCAGAGTGCCAGGAGAGGCAGATGTGTGTGAACACGCACGTGTGGACCAAGAGCAAGTTCATGGGGATGTCTATTGGCGTGTCCATGATCGGAGAAGGTCAGTGAACGTCACATCTTGTTTCTCGTTTCTGAGAAGAGCTCAAATATCCTCAAATTAATTTTGGTCTTTAAGATGATCTCTAGAAATCAGCCTTTCTGATCAATGGGCTAGATCTCACAGAACTGATTTCCTAAAGGTATCAAGCTGTAGAAACTGGTCGTTTTTCTGTACTTAATACAGACTGAAAAGAACAGATACCCCCTTAGATATTTAATGGCAACTCTAAGTAATCAAGCCTTTCAGTCAGAGAGGATTGAATTCACAGCCTCTTATTTCAGGGTGGACTACATCTGCCTTTCTAGGATTCATCCAGGTCCAATTCCCGATCTGTCCTGTCTAGGTTGTTTACATTTGCTGGAGCACGATGAAGAGTACACGTTCACGCTGCCCTGCGCCTACGCCCGCTCCATCCTCACTGTTCCCTGGGTGGAGCTGGGGGGCAAGGTCAACATCAGCTGCAACAAATCGGGTTACTCCGCCGTCATCACCTTCCAGACCAAACCTTTCTACGGCGGTAAATTACACAAGTACGTCCCCACTCCACCGCATTGGTTTCTATCCAGTTTATCTTCCATACATATTCTTTGTTTTTTGTTTTTATTTACATTCTACTTCTTATTCCAAGTAAATTACTAAATTTTAACTGCAAATGTAATCAATTTCCATTAAAAGTATAAACCTTTATTAAAGGGTTAGCTGTTCAATCGCATAGCATTTAGCATCAAACGATATTAGACACTTAACCCTGTAATGCCAAATGTATCATATTTGATACATACGGTTTCTGAAATGTTTTGCGTCTGACACCTTTTACATAATTTAATGGTAAAAACTTTGCTCAAAATCCTATTGTACACAATCAGATATACTTGATAACAGAGGGCAGAAGATTACACAAAAATAATCTTCACTTATCGCATAGTGATAAATTATTAATATCAAAAACGTATTTTTGTTTTTTCTTTTTACATATTTTGTTAAAAGGGCAAATAAGGACTTCAAACCAAAAAAAGTAATTTTCTGTTTTGTTTTATTCTTGGATCGGGCTTTAAAGGGTTAAATGTGACTGTCTTAGTTAGGTTTGTTTTTAGGGTGTCGTATATGCAGCTATTTAATGAGTTGTGTTGTCATCAGGTTTAATTTAAATTTGGCATTAATTAGCACTTTGATTATGTAAAGTTAATAGCTTCTATAATTGATAAAATAACTTTATTGATCTCACATTGGAGGAATTTAGCTCTGCATTTAACCCATTCCATTCCCGGAGACTTCAAACTTGTTTTTTTAACTTTTTTGGTATGTCCTATAGTGGTAAAAATTATCTATTACTGTCTTTACTGCTATATATATATATATATATATATATATTAGGGATGCACGATATAATCGGCCCCCTATCGGTATCGGCCTTAAAACTGAATATCGGACATCGGCCACCCCACCGATATTTAACCCGACAGCTTCTGAGTTTCTAAAGTCTAAAAAAAAATAAAAATACTACTTCTTCTTCTTCTTCCTCAAAAACTTCTTTTTTACAGACTTAAAAACTTCTAAAGACGAGGGAAAAAATATTGATACATTAAAATATCCCAATATCTTCATATGCTGATATATTGCCATTTAAAAACACCATATCAATCTCTTTTACTAATGAAATATTGCTATATGTCATCGTTATGCTACAAAATCCCCCAAAAATTCATGAAATTTTGCCATATTTTTATATGTTGATATATTGACGCGGTATCGATCTATTTTACTAACAAAATCTCACAAGAATTTGTAAAAGAACGATTTTGAAAGTAAAATAGATCGATACCACGTTTTTAAAAATCAATTTGATATCAGCATATGAAAATATATTTGAGTATATTATTTTTCAAAGTGTCAGAAATGGATAAAAAAAACCTGCTATTTTCAATGACTACTTATTTTTGTCCAGCTTTAACCTCAGTATCGATATCGGTTATCGGCTACACGAGTTTTAAAATATCAGCATATCGGATATCGGCCAAAATCCCAATATCGTGCATCCCTTATATATATATATATATATATATATATATATATATATATATAAAGTTATTTACTTTTCATTTGTGTTCTGTTTTTATTAAGACTTATGAATTATTGTATAATCAATGGTTTATTAACATTAACTACACATTCATATTGTTGTGCTATTATTATATATAAGTGCTATTATTGTGTAATTAACAGTAATAAACTATAATAATACAACATTAATGCTAATAAACCCTTAACATTGTGTCATTTGTCGAGGAAATGATCTGTCTTCAGACATCTTAGGTTATCGTATACCTAAATCATGAACTAAACTGTTATTAAGTTCTCTTCCATCTTTGTCTTTCGTTTTAAGAAATGTATGTTTGTTTATTTTTTTTAGGGTGACGGCGGAGGTGAAGCACAACCCCACCAATGCGGTGGTGTGCCGAGTGCAGGGCGAGTGGAACGGCGTGCTGGAGTTCATTTACACCAGCGGAGAGACGAAGGTGGTGGACGTCACCAAGCTGCCCGTCATAAGGAAGCGGGTCCGCCCCGTAGAGAAGCAAGCTCCGACCGAGTCCAGGTCGGGCCGATTGGTTCTGATGTGTGGAGAAACTCCTAGGCGAAGCAAATCTCACACTCCTTCCTCTTGCAGGCGACTGTGGCAGCACGTGACGGAGGCCCTCCGGCAGAAGGACATCGAGAAAGCCACCGAGCACAAACGGGTTCTGGAGGAACGGCAGCGTAGCGAGGCGAGGCACCGCGCCGAGACAGAAACTTCATGGAGGACCAGATACTTCGATCAGGAGGTGAGCGACATCTCCAGCCATATTTGGCTGCGGTCGATCATCTGCGCTCCTGTTGAGCGTTTTGTTTCTCCCCTCCAGGGCGAAGGCTGGGCGTACCGCAAACCTCTCTGGAAAAACTCTGCATCCAAGTCCTACGTTTCCTGTCTTTAGAATGGAGGGTTGGAAATGGCGGGCTGGGATGTGAAAGCTGCGGCCTGCTGAAGCCGCATGGGGAGAGTCGGCCTATCGGGTGACGCCTGAAGCCTCACAGTACAAGGTTACATCCTGCTGAGCTGGGGGGGGGGTTATAACTAAACGCTGATGAAAACATATTCTTGTACAGGTACTAACAGCCTTAAGACGGTTTGGATGAATGTTGCTTGGTTTGAGTCTTTTCTTCACCTTCTGCTCTGCTTTCATAAAAGGAAGACGTTTGTTCCGGAAATAACCACAGTAGAGCCACCAAGCATCCATTTAGTAGGAAAGATCAGGCCGAGTGTTCGAGAGGGGAGTCCGTTTTTATCTGAAATTAGACGGAGAAATAAAACGAAAGAGGAGGACGTTGGATAATAAGCTCCAAAACTTCTAAATCCATCAATGGCTGCAGGTTGATTTTTTTTTTTTTTTTTTTTTTTTTTTAATGGGAAATAAATGGGATGATTAGTTGGTAAAAATAAATATATGGTTTAAGAAATTACATAAATGACCCTTAAAGTCATTTTAAAGGTATTATTCAATATTTATGACCAGGAATGACAAAGTTTGGCCTATAAATAACCGCTTTTTTCACCATTTCTACAAGCAGAGCAATTTGCAGAAATGTCTTTATTCTGTGATTGTTTTCCATCTACACATTCTATTTATTTTCTTTGTCTGAATGTGCATCTTTAATCTAATTTTTTCCCCAATAAAAATTATTTTTTTCTTTACCTGCCCCCTCCCCTTATTCAATTTTAATGTTCATCCTGTTAAAAAAATATTATTTTACTTAAAACGTCATACTTCGACAACGTCCAATCATCCTATAATCTCCACCCAACTTCTTCAAGTGCAATTTAATCATTCTGCAGATGCGCTACTTTCAAAACCACCTGAAAAAGCATTTGTTAGCATTGTAAAAATAGTAAAGGACATCAGTCAATCACTGGCAACAGAAAACCAAGTATATTTCCTGTCTGAAAGAACAATATGCTAAAAAGGAAAAATCCTGATTAAGTTTTTCGAAAGTTAACACATTTATTTAGTGATTCTACGCTTACATGTGCTTTAAATCTCTGTATTTATTAGCATTATAAACACATGATGAATGGTTATTGCACTTTTTTTTTTTTACTGACACAATCATTGCATTTTCTTTGATTATTAATGCATCATGCTAATTAACCTTAATATTTATGTACATGCAACGTTTAACAAGCGGTTACTGGTATTAGAGCCTTGTATAAATAATATCCTACTAATGACAAAGCCCTAAGCATGTTATTAACTCGCAGCAAATATGCATTAGCATTTCACGCCATTAGGTTTATTAATTATTTATTACATGCTTATTTACCATTTATAAATACTCAATTCCGTTCAAATGTTTTATAGTTCGGATCCAACTTTACACTGTTTTCAAATGATCAAGGTTTGCTTCCCCTTAAAAATTTGTTAGAATTAATATATTTATTTTAGAGGTTAATAAACATTTAGCGTTAGTTAACAGTAGTTAGCGTTAATATCTGTTCATGTTAAACGGTTAATAGCGTTATTTAACATTTGTTAGCCTTAATAAACATGTAATAAGTAGTTATTAACACACAAATAACATGGTTTAAATATATTGTTTACTCGCAGGTAATGTTTTGGTGCTGCTGGATAATAGAGCATTTAACACATGTTTATGATGACTTAAAATGTTTAAATGACATTTTTTAATCTGATTCCACCAGTTATTAACGGTTTTCTTTGTTTAGCTTTATTAAAATGTGCGTACATCCTGGAAGTTTTGATAAAAGTAAGAATCTAACCGGAAAGAGCCCGTTCAGGAGGATGTATTTACCCCACAGCTGAGACGGCATGCAGTAGAGTAGATTTGATTAAATAAATGTGAATGCATCTTAAACGTGCTCCCGGATGTTCTCCTGCATGGTGATAAAGTCTCTCCGTGTTTTTATCGGTTTGCAGAAGCGCTCCTGAACTGCTTTGTTTTGTATTGCGATGAATATTTTCTATGAACGTGTGCTTCCCTGTGCTTTAATCGTTCTTATTTTCAGAGCTGACATTTGTAAAAAAAGCTTGCTTGGTCTGTCTTTTGTGTTTGTTTTCGTTTGTAAATTTTCTTACACTGTGATCGGTTTAGTTTTAATCCCGGCTGAAGCGGTTTCTCAAAGCAGGGCCCGTCAGAGCCGGGTCAGTCCACTCGGCCATCGATAAGCTACTCCCTCTGCAGTCCTGGTGCCTTACATAACTCTTTCCTGTGCATCTCTTTCTTCCCCCCCAGAATGAGCACAGAGTTTTCCACCATTTATTTACCTGGATGATGCACTGATGTATGCTCTGTTTTCTTGTGTTTTCTATTTTTCTTTTGAAGAACCAGTGCTTGTAAATGAAAGGGGGGAGGGGACACTTTTTATTCCAGGTTTTGACATTTTGTTTGTCATGCTAATTTGTGAAATGCACTGATCTTGATGGAGACCTGATGTAGAGAAACAGAGGTGAGCATAATCCAATAAAATTGTGTAAAATGTGTTAACTGGCATTCTTTTGATTCATTGTCTTACACCTGGTATAATTAGCTAAACCTAATTTGTTTAAAGCGTATGCTACATAACTATTCAGACTGGATTTTTTGCATATATATAATAAAGGTTAAGAAAATCTGAATAAATAATAATAATAAAATACATTTTATAAATACAGAAAAATGTGGCCTAAATTTTAATGCAGAAAATGTTTGATCAGTTAGGTGTCATATCAGTTTTGATGGCTAACAACTTTTAGCTTAGCTAGCTCTTGTGTTTGAGGGAAACCGACTATAGACTATTATTCATATTTTGCTTTTTGAGGTTCAATTTTCCAAGTTGCATACAGCCCCAATTATTTCCAAACATGTGAATTTAAATTTCTTAGATGTTCATAATCCTGCTTTTTTTAATGCCTTTGCATAACAACTATAGGCATATATATTCAGTTTATTTATATAGCAGCAATTGACAACACTAAATCTGACAAAGTCAGATTGGTTACAAGTTTCTATCGAGGAAAATCAGTTAATTTCATCACATCATTGACTTGGCCGAAGTGCTCCTCCTGGATGAGCTTGCAGTAATGACTTTTTGTCCAAGACTCGGCAGAGGTCCCACACACTGAACAAGCATGTAGTGACAGTGGAAAGGAAAAACTCCCTTTCAACAGGAAGACGAGACAAAACTAGTTCCACAGGTGGCCCTGTCCATGAAAGACAAAGTGAGGCAGACGAGCTCCAAGCCAAGAGTTAGAATGATGAAAAGTGGTCCCCATGTCCTCCAGCAGCCTAAGCATATACCAGCATAAATACAGAAAATAGCATATGTTTGACAAAGGTACAGCTTATCCTTAGCATCATCTTATCAAGATGATGCTAAGAGCGTGTGAAGCAGTAATCAAAGCAAAAGGTGGCTACTTTGAAGAACCTAGAATATAAGACATATATTCAGTTGTTTTACACTTTTTTTTTTAAGTATATAATTCCACATGTGTTAAATCATAGTTTTGATGCTTTCAGTGTCAATCTACTTTTTTTTTTGAGTGAGAAGGTGTGTCCAAAGTTTTGGTCTGTAATGTACCTTTGGCACTACAAAGTATTTATGACATATTACCTGTTTTCCACCTGTTTCCCACCGATTTTATGACATCACACCAGAGCACACTGTAACAAATACATTTTGAATACATAATTCACACAGTGCATCTGTTGGGTTTTACTGAAAGAATCGCAGCAGTTTTAAAAATGAACCTCCAGGCTTAGCGGAGACGTTTTTGTTAAATCAGACAAACATAAGCTTGTGTATTTGTAGCATTGAATAAAATCCAAATTCTTCCAGCAATCAGGCTTAACAAAGTCAGAGGCCTCTGATAGTCATAACACATTTTCACAACTTAGACTCTAGGTTTTGCTGAAATAAATAATTGCTAAAGGTTCCACTTTGCTGCAGCTGTTTCCTGGGCATAAATCACAGGATACTTCCTTGTGCCAATTCACTTAGCATGAGGTTCCTACAATGCAATTGGTTGCTCACATCTGTGTGACAGGATATATAGGCACAACTCAACAGATGAAGTTAACAAAATACATTATTCCTTTATACGTACAGTCAGCGCGACACATAATGATCATAGCTTTATATTTTTGGGGATTTATAGTATGGAGGTCTGACCAATAACTACATTAGTGAATTTCATTGTATTTTTAGTTCTTTTCCAAAATGCCGTAGTCCCAAGTCGACTAGCACCATTCAAATACGTGTCTGTACTTTTCCTACCCTGGACAGAGCTCTTCCTGTTGACCTTGAAAAAGGTAAAGAGCTACAATTTGAGGTATTCGAATCAATCCGTTGTTCATTATTCAGTGAGGTAGGTATTCAATGGGAAATATACTAATGTTATAAACAACAATTAGAGATTTCTGTAAACTGGAATTATAAAAAATGCATTCTGATTATCCACATTTGATCTCCCTGAGACATGTAAGTGCATTGACAAAGCAAAAACAGCTGCAATGGGACAGCAGTGTACTAATATAAGTAATGCCACATAGTTTGCGTGAGTGCCAAAGCATTTGGGCACAGCTGTACTTTTCAACCGGGGGATTTTCTCTGTTCTCCATCAGAAACTTTGTAGCATAAACATCATCTGAGGGAAACATTTCGAGTCCGCGCTGATAAAAATGAAGGCAACTATCTAATAAAGAAATGCCAAGGACTGGCTGAGATATGTCAGTAAAGGATGGGGAGAAAAAAAAAAAAGCGAAGGTCTTAACTCCGGTTTGAGTCTTTACATTTGCTCAGAAATAAAAGTAAAAGGTTATGTATCGGATAGGTGGAGGTTTTCCTTTCTTTACAAAAAAAACAAGGGAATCAGAAAGAAGGGAATATATTTGCAAAAGCTCCTCTGAGGTGCTCCCAGCGAAGACGCTTTCATGCTCTCCTCTCTTTTTGTAATTTTCCACACCGGTTTAATCTGAGCTCATACAGGAAGAGAGAGAGAAAGAGAGGGAGAGGAAAGGCTGCATGATCTCCACTGTTGTGTTAAACTCCCCCTCAGAACCTCCCTCCTCTCAACCAGAAGTCATCCAGCCGATCTTTGACCGTTTTTCCTCCAGCATGGCTCTGCACACCTCAGGTCTGATAGTAATGGTCGCCTTCTATCTGCTGGTGATGGCCATCGGCATCTGGGCATCTTTCAAGTCAAAGAGGATGGAGAAGAACTCCCTGAGTGGGCAGATGGAGGTGTCTTTTCTGGCCAACCGGAGGGTAACTCTGGCTGTGGGGGTCTTCACAATGACAGGTAATAAGAAATCCCTTAAGAACACTTAAGATCCTCTTAATTCTGAGGACTAATGAGGGGAGGTCTTGGTTTTCCCACAGCCACATGGGTCGGAGGTGCTTTCATTATTGGGGTTGCAGAGACAGTTTACGACCCTACGAAAGGACTCGTCTGGGCTCTCATACCTCTACAAATGTCTCTTTCGTTCATCATCGGTAAGTTGCAACAGCCGTAAATAAACATATCTGACTATTTTCCACCCAAATAAAGAAAGGAATTGTCTTGCTTTCTTCGTATTTGTCCACGTAACTTTCCAGAGGTAGGAAACCCGTGAGAGAGTTGTAACAGGAAGATAAGAGCCAGAGATGAGGACCTCGGTAACCTTGGATACAGCAGTTAGCCAATGTTTATACTTAATGTCTTTTTTTTTTTTTTTCTAAAGGTGGTCTGTTCTTTGCAAAGCCAATGCGTGACAAAAAATACATCACCATGATGGATCCGTTCCAGAAGAAATACGGGAAAACCCTGACGTGGCTTCTTGCTGTCGTTCCCTTCGTCAGCGAAGTGATGTGGGTTCCCGTCACGCTGATTTCTTTGGGTAATGTAGATTTGTAACAATAAAAAAAATACGGCTGATGGGTTTTCATTTGGCCTTCTTTTTCCAGAGTCGAAACATCGAATTATTTCATTGACTGAGTGCACAAGTTTGAGAACATTCTATATTTGTTCAATCTCTAGTGGGTATAGTTTAACAATGTCCAACAATAGTTGACTTATCAACAGTGGCACTTAATCCTTTCAAAGCCATTACTAGGGTTCCTTCAACACTGTTTGCAAATTCTACAAATCCTAGAGCTTGGTTGGGGTTCTGCCACAGACCCAATGCCCAATTTGAGGCAATCATGAGGTAAGTGCTTACCCCACCTCTGTCTCAATCTGCGCGTCCTTGGGCAAGACACTTTCCCCACCTCGCTATTTGTGAGTGGCCCAGTGGACCCGAAATTATTAAGTGTCTAAAATACTATTAAGCACTTTAGGGTTCTGAGACGAGTTTGCGATTTTGTCCTTAAATGCTCTTTTGGCCAGAGCCCATTGTAAGGGATCTTTACTTCACAGCTATTACTGTTGCTTTCCCTGTTTGGCGGCAGACTGAATTTAAGCACTTATCGTCACCTAAAGGGCTAAAATATTGAAGTGTTTTATTTTCATATAATGAAACTAAAGCAAAAATTGAAGTGCCTCATTTGTTAAGTATGTCTTTTTTTCTTTCTTTTTACAAAAATTACAATAATATTGCAAATGCAATACATTTTTAAATACATTTTTTTAAAGTAAAGGCCATCAACCATTTACAATCTGGGATTATTGACCTGTTGGAACACTTCTGTATCTAGTATGGTTGGGTTATCGATTTCTTAAAGGGTAGCAGCAAAACAGACCCAAGGCAGAATTCTGCCTCGTAATTTCAAAGTAGGTTAACAAGAACCCTGTTTTGTAAGATTTCGGTTTTAAGGCCTTAAAATGAGCTTTTACTGTTGGCTTTCAGTTTAACATCCTCTGGTTTTTCTAAGAGATCCCAAAGATTTGAGTCTTTGCCATGGATCTCAGTGGGCTCCGAACATTGACCTCCCTTATCTTTCGCCTTGTTTTATACCAGACCTAAAATCCTGAGGGTTTAATGTGAAAAACCTAAGTGTATATAACCACAATTTAAGGTTCCAATTAAGGTGCTTAAACTTTACCATTATAATTAGCTTTTTGTTCGCATCTTTGTTTTATTTTTTTGACTCCACAAAGATTTCATGGTAGATAGAGGGTTCTAGAATCTGAAAGCTTCAGCATTACTCTCAAACAAAGTTAAAGGTTTTGGTTTGTTCAAATAGGAAACTACCAACTTCCGTCAATCTTAATATTAATTTTGAGGAAAAATGGCTTACAAAATGTGTCATTATAAAACTAGTTCAGTGTGGACGGTGATGCTGGCTGAAGACCTGGGTTCTTCTTGAACATCCTGACCAATTTTCCTCAACCTGACAATTTAAGTGAAGTTATTCAAACTTCCAGATATTGGGCCGATGGTAAGGTTCTACACGGCATTTGTGGACGTGAAGTCCTTGGGATAAATGAGTCTTCCATATGGATGATGATCCATAGTCTGCTGACAGATTACAAAATGGCAGAGGATAGAGATTTGGAGCCATTAATTAATCTATATATCATGTATTTGTTCTGCCCAGCCACTGAACCAGGTGAGTCCAATCTTATTCCAATGAGTCCAATTTAATTCACTGTCCAGATTAGACTCACCTGGTTCAGTGGCTGGGCAGAACAAATACATGACATAGAGATCACTTGTTGACTCTAGATCTCCCTCCTGATCTTAATCCCAAAGATAGTCTGAGGCCAGAGCTAAAAAAAAAGTGAATGTATCCCAGTCAAATCTATTCTGTCAGAATGAATAGGACAAAATTCAACCCTTTAATGTAATTATATACATCATAGACACCACCACTGTCAAAGGAATTAAATGTAAACCTCTTTCCAAATGGGAAAAAGAATGGTTGAAATACTTGATTAAAGGACAAAGCAAAACTGTATGTCATCGATGTGTTTTTGCTCTTCTCCACCAGGAGTTACTGTTTCAGTATTTTCCGATCTGCCATTGAGCCTTTGCATTTGGATCTCTGCGGCGGTGGCTATCCTCTACACAGTACTCGGAGGTCTTTATTCAGTTGCTTTTACTGATGTCATCCAGTTATCACTGGTCTTTTGTAGCTTGGTGAGTTCAGCACATTAACAAGACAGCAGAGGTAAACAAATTAGCATGCATGAGTATTGCCCTGATGGGTGTAAGCTTACATTTGTCTGACTTTGGCTTTTGCTACTTATTGTAGTGGCTTTGCACTCCCTTCGTTCTGGCAAGCGACGTTTACTCTGACTTCAGCCTGACCGCCTTTAACCACACATATCAGGCACCCTGGCTTGGAAGACTGGACCCAGACGACATGTGGAGATGGATCGATAACTTCCTCGCAATGGTAACACACTAAATGACTACCTGGCCATTGTCCATTTGGCTTTAAATTAGCCCGTTTTGATTGGCCATGTGCGTTGTTTCTGAACCGGATCTAAAATGGTTTAAGAGTAAGTCAATGCATCAATGCTTTCAACTGGGTATCCTTAGGGCCTTGTCGCAACTTGCCGATATAGACAGTGTATGCCCGACGTTCCGGAATCTCAGAAAACGCTGGCATACGCTGAACTTTCTAAGAATTTTATTAATTTTGGTCATATACATAGTGTGGGCGACAGTGGATGTAGGAGTTTGCCCTGAAATCGAAGGATTGACGGTTCAAGTCCCGGCTCCGACTTTCATTGTCGTTGTGTCCTTGAGCAAGACACTTCACCTGCATTGTCTACTGATGTAGAGGGCCCGGTGGCACCAGTGTACGGCAGCCCCGCTTCTGTCAGTGAGCCCCAGGGCAGAGCTGTGGCTACAATGTAGCTTGCCACCATCAGTGTGTGAGTGTGTGTGTGAATGGGTGAATGAATGTAGTGAAAAGCGCTTTGGTCAAGTTACCTGACTTGAAAAGAGGTGCTATATAAGTACAGGCCATTTACCATATACATAGTGTATTCATAACAAGTTCCAGAACTTATGTCCAATGACAGCTGGAGTTATGCATAACGCATGGCTGCGTAATGTCCATGGGCATTACGAAGCATCAGTTAAAGATGCTCCCCTCAGGCACATCGCTGCTCCTGAGGGTAGCGGCGATGCGCCCGGAGACGCCCGGTCTGCATAAAAAAATGTCTTTGATCTAGGTATTAACCTTGTTGATGTTTACCCCCCGCCCAAAAAAAAAAAAAAGATAAAGACAGTTGCAGCAGATTTAGCATCATGTCTGCTAGGAAGTTTGTTGGTAGTGGGCGTGAAAATCACCCTATGATGGGGATGAAGTCTGTAGGAGAACAGAGTTTCCCCTTGTGAACGACCTTTTATACCACAATGCTGCCAATACGCCATTATACAGTAGCTGTAAGTTAGAAACACGTTCAGCGGTCGTCTAGAACACGTCAGACAAATCGATATGCATTGGAGATAAGTTCTTGATAAGTTACGCATATGTTACTCATAGGTTTTGGATAAGCTGGACGCCACGACTTATGAGTAACTTACATTTAACATTTGTCAACAATCAGATAACTTACTTGTAACTTATGGCCCACATATGCTGGCATACGTATGTTGACATGACAGCGTGTTTTAGCATGTTCATAACTTATCCAACGTATGCCGGTGTTTTTGCCAGATTTTTCGTATGTTAAGCATGCACTGGGCTTTTAGATAGAAACCTTTAACCAATGTGTATGGATTGATTTAATGTCACTTGAGATGTCATGTGGTGTGATTTGGCGCTATAGAAAAAAAATGTTTTAACAAAAAAAGAAAAAAAGGTTTTGAGAAGGCATATGCTGTTTTCTTAGATTTGTTTCCTTTTCATTTTTTTTTCCAAATTGCTGTTTTTCTGATTGTGTTTATGAATTTGAGTTTTTTTTTTTATTGCTTTTTAACAGATTATATTGTCTTCACTTCTGGGGGTTATCCTTCCTCTGAAGTGAAGATGCATTTCTATTGGTCTGCATGGACGTTAGCAACAGCATTTTTATTGGTCAAGAGCAAGCGTTTCTATTGGGCTTGGAAAGGATCTGTAAAACACACAAAAAAATCAATTTCTAAAACTCGATCTAAAAGAAAAAAATGGTTAAAAAAAAGAGAAAATATGAAAAAAAAAAATTCAAATAAAATTTGAGAGAACAGTCAAAATACTCACATTTCCATTTACAGAATTTGTGCTTTTTGTAACAAAATTGGAACAAAATTCACTCCATCAATAATCATGTTAACATAAATGTTGTGAATTACTATCCTCTATGTCCAGATTTTTGGAAATTTGGCTTTCCAAGACTTCCACCAAAGAACCCTTTCATCATCCTCGACCTTCACAGCCAGGATGATGTGCTTCATAGCGGCAGGAGTGGTGCTCATTTTGGGGATTCCACCTGTGCTGATTGGTGCCGTCGCAGCTTCAACAGGTAAACCAAAATCAGGGGTTAGAACTCCCTGCTTTGATTTCTGTAAGAACCCTAATAAAGGCTGGTCTCCTGTTAGACTGGAACATGACGTCGTATGGATCGCCGTCTCCATACGAGCGAGGAGAGTCAGCTATGGTGTTACCCATTGTCCTCCTGCACCTGACCCCTACGGCTGTGTTCGTGGTGGGAATGGGTGCCATTGCTGGTGCTGCCATGTCCTCCACGGACTCTTGTCTGCTGGCTGCAACCTCCATCTTCACCACCAACATCTACAAGATGATCAGAAATCAGGTAGAAAGAGAGGACGTACTAATGGGAGCACTAAAGCGTAACCCTGATAATCAATCACAGTTTGCTTTCATACTTAGGTTTCGGATAGGGAGCTGCAGTGGGTGATCCGCATCACCATCCTTGTTGTTGGAATTGGAGGAACGTCTCTCACCTATGTGGATAGCAGAGTTCTGGCCTTTTGGATCCTGAGTTCCGACTTGACCTACACCATAATGCTCCCCCAGCTCATCTGCGTCCTTTTCATCAAGGTTTCTAACAGTTATGGCGCAACGGCTGGCTACATTATAGCCTTTGTTATGAGGGTTCTATGCGGGGAACCTGTCTTCAGTTTGCCTGCCATTCTTCGCTTCCCAGATGGGACGTTTGAGGATGGCGTTTATATACAGCGTTGGCCCTTTAAGACCATATGCATGCTGATGTCTCTGATCACAATTGTTACGATTTCATATGTCACCGCCTTGTTGTTCAACAAGGGGATCCTTCCTGAGAGTATGGATGTGTTCAAAGTGAAGGCTTGGGGAGTCATTTCACCACCAGAGGAAGCTCCAGAGTATGAAGATGACAATGAAAAGGTCTCTTCTGAACCAATGCTCGATTCCAAATGCTAAATAACTCTTTGTCTGTTTCTGCTGATGTCATGAATGAAACTGTGATGTAATGATTTTGATGCATTTTTTTTTATATCCAAAGTATGCTGTGTAAATAAAGCTGAAGTTTAAATGCAATGTGCTTTCATTCAAATATTTATGCCATTTTTTCACATTGAAAGTAGTTGAATGATTAAAATTCCTTTAGGGACAACTTTGTTATTTTTGTCAGCACTAATGTCTTTTATTTTTAAGGTGGACTGACAGGAAATGGGGTTAAATGAGACATGGAAGACATCTCAAAGGTCCTGAGACCAGAGGCCTTGAACTCAGGTGTGTTGCATTGCAGACTGAGGCCTCCAGGATCCGTCCCATTCTGACTCTTAAACAATCTTTACGCAGATGATTTGTTCCCATTTACAGGAGCCTCTGGAAGAAACTTTTCAGATTAAAAGATTCTAATTTTGTATTTCAAATGCAATACTTACATGGGTCAGGCAAAGCATGCTAATTTTGTGAGGCGCTGCCATCATTGTTTCCTTAAACGTCTTAGATTCTGATCCCATATTTATGTAGACGATTTATTACAATTTTCTATATGATCATCTGCAAAAAACTTTTCAAAATAAAAGAACTTCTAGAGACTTTACATTTTACGTTAAATAGTCAGTTTTTATATGGATCAGGATAGCATTGCAGAGCTCATTTTCTATAGGATGCATTAAAAACAGCCCTAGATTATTGAGGCATGGACTCAAAAGATCCCTTAAAGTACACATTGGTGTCTGTAACCCAGATCAGCAGCAGATCCTTTACTGCCCACTGTGGACCAGACTTATTTGGTCCTCTAGCTCATTAATGTCCAACTCCAACCTTTGACTAAAAGTAGCAAAATAATACTAACACAGGCTCATAATATGTTTTACTCATTCAAAAACATTGAAACTACTTTGTAGCTAGACATTTAACCTTACAATGTATTCCACTGGTTAATGGAGATCCACAGCAAATGTGCCCTTTTTGTCCGAACAAAATGTTCAAACGCTCCATAAATTAGATTTTATTAATATATTTGCAGGAATTTTCAAGGTTTGATTAAATAGGACAGAAATATGCAACATTTAACAAGACACAACAGTTCAACAAGTTTTTGATGCCCTCGGTGACTGGTAGGTTTGGAATATACTGCCTCATAATGGCAAAAAGTGTCATAACAGCCAAAATTTGATATTATGGGTGTGAAATGAATCAAGTTTCTGTAAATAGAGGCTGAACTGTGTCTTAGGCAGCAATGATTACAGGTTACAAAACCGGCAAACAGAGAAAGCAGCAAATGAATCGCATTCACAGTGCATAGGTGTGAAATATGGCACAAAACAACTCGAACACCATCCGCGTCTGGAAACGTTTTCCTTTTAAGGCATGAAATGAGCGAAGAGGTGTCTACTGCTGGATTTATCACAGTTAAGAGTCTTTGACATCACAAAGACACGAACATCAAGACAATCGATATACTCTATTTCAGAGACGCTACACTGATTGGTGACGAACGCGATATGAAGAGACACACAGCAGCGGCAGAAACAAGCAAAACACAGATAATCAACAAATCCTCAAGGTTTCATTCATCTTTTTGCATTTTCCATTACTTTATTCCTATTAGAACACAATCAGTAGGTAATAAAATCTGAATAAATCAATCTAAAGGGGCAGTGAGTTGATTAAATATTGCTTTCCTCTGAAAAGTGGGCCAACTGTGAAGGTTTTGCTGCTTTGCACTTAATATAATCTGTTGGCTCCTGATGGCTTCAAATGTTGATTTTTATGACTGAATGTGCAAAACAGATAAATATGAAAACATTTTCACTCCTAATGCACAAAGTTTTAAACACTTAAGCTTATATGAGTTTATGACAATTAATTAGAAAAGACTAAATCTTTATTTTCTTTTAAATGGCTTTAACAGACGCACTTCCACATTGCACTCTATAATAATAAGATACTAAAATGTTTAAAATATATTTTTAGTTTTAATAGGAAACCTGGAGGGAGGGTCAGAGCACCCATCTATGGAGTGAGTTTCATTCCATTATTATTGAAAAGAATGTTTTTTTTTAAATAGAAATCAAACTTTGAAAAAGTAATTTTTTCTAGTTTCTTTTTCAAACTTTACGTTTTCTACAGACTTTATTTTAACAAATCTTAATATTTAATTTCTCTTCACCTTCAAGGGGCGGGCCCTCCTCTGCAGTGAGGAGCTAAGATGCATTTTTATTGGTTGTTAGCGACAACATTTTCATCAGTTTAGAGGGAGCGTTTGTCTTGGGCTCGTAGTAAAGAAAATGTGATCTGTAAAATTTGAAAAGAATGCAATTTGTAAAACTTTATCTCAAAAAAATAAATAAATATGAAATCATAAAATCTGTTTTAAGAAAATTGAAAAACTAAAATATGAGAACGTTTTTTTTGTTTAGAAGTTTTAAAGACTTTCATTTCTGGATTGCGTTACATTTACTTCCATTATGAAAAAGTGTTTTTTTGCAACAATAATGGAACAAAATTTACTCCATACATTCTGTGATTAACTACACATTTTTCTGTGGGAAATCAAACTGTAATAAAAGAGGAAGGGATGTTCATGGATTTAGATATTACAGGTCTCTGTTTTAAAAGTGCTAATTTAGTAGTTTTAATATTTAATAATGATATAAATATGACTGAAAATATAATCTAAAAAATAAATCTCTGAGTTTGTGAAGGAAATAAATGTAATATTAAGATTTTTTTATGAATAAAATCTACGGTGGAGTTGACAGCTGATATACATTCATCCCCAACTTTAGTCTTTTTAAACTCTGATTGTCACGTCAGGAAATATTCCCATTCCTCTCACACGTGGGACTCGTCCAGGTCCAGGTCAACGGGGGAGAGAGGGAGAGGAAACCGACGAGGGGAGCGTCGGGGCGACTTGGGCGAAAGCAAAGGGGCAAGGAGCGGGTTCTCGGTGCCTTCGTCCTCGCTGAGCCGTTGCAGGGCATCGCCGCGGGGCAGCAGTGCCGTCGTGTCCTCGTCCCCGGGGCTCTCTCTGATGCTGGGCGGCAGAGGCGGCGGTGGAGGGGGGCCTGGGGAGGGGGCCGCACTCAGCACTGGGAGCGGAGGGGGGAGAGGGGAAGAGGTGCGAGATAGAGGGAGAGGGGAGCAGGTACGGGAGGGGGGCGTGGGGGTGGAGGGTCGGGAGAAGGAGGGGGGAGGGGAGAGGCTGCTGCGGAGCCCCCACTGTTCCCTCTTCTCCTTGCTGCTCATGGCTGAAGGGACCTGAAGGGGTGAATAAAACAGCATCCTGTTATCAGCACAGAGCAAAACTGCTGATTACCTCCTACTAACTCACTGGGTCCACCTAGTGGGGACGCAGGGTAATTGCAAGGGGATCACGCAAAGAATTATTTGAATCTATAAACACATAAATATACATCTTATAGTAAATAAACACCTAAACAAATCACAAAATACACAAAAAGATATGTTTTTTGTGCTTTTTATTTATTTGACTAAATATAATAAAAGATAAATATAATACTAAATGTAACTTTAAAATCAAAATAAAGAAGTAGAATTTAATTTGTGGTGAAATTGTTTAGATGATTGATTTAAATTAATTGAAAAAAAAGATGTAAAATAAAAGTGACATATTTCAAGTCATGTTTTAAAACTAATTAAAATAACAATTATAATAAATCAAATATTTAAATGAAAAAAAAATACAAATTTAGGAAAACGCTGTTTTTTATTTTTAGAAAACTATTTCTAGAAAATTCTCTTACTTTATAAAAATAAAATCAAGCTCAAGACATAAAACATCTCCATATTACAAATAATGTTGATAGAAGGATAAATTATTAAGGATAAAAAATCTTATTATACTTAATCAAAAAATCCAAAATGAAAAAAAGTCAAACTTTAGAAAATGAAAACAAAACAAGAAAAGTTATCCTCACTAACATTAAAAATATATAAACGTCACTATGACAAAAATTTCTTTCAAACACTAAAGGTCAAAGTTACGATGTTTTCGTTAAAATGACAAAAAAGAGAATAGAATAGTACAGAATAGTGTCGAATAAACATATCAACTTTACTGTAAAAAAATACAAATAAGAATAGAAATAAATTAATACATTTAAAAATTTTCAAACAAAGATGAACTTCTAGAGGTGGGTAGTATTCAGATTTACTCAGTAACCTTTAGTTTAACATTTACTTTTAGGAATCGTTATATTGCACCCTACTGTGTGAGTGTGTGTGTGAATGAATGTAGTGTAAAGCGCTTTGGTCAAGTCTCCTGTCTTGAAAAAAGGCGCTATATAAGTACATGCCATTTACCATTTACTTTCTACTTTAGTTGTTTAAATTCTTTTTAATTTTTTTTATCAATTTCTTGACTATTTTGAGTAGCCGTACTGAGTGAAGAAAACTGACATTTGAACCTAAAATCCACCAGATAAAGTCATAGTTTAAGTTCAGCTAAAATCCGTATTCTTTTGTATATTCATGCTTTGTTGCCTTAGCCTTACTGCTAAGCCCTTAGCTTGGTTAATAAACATGAGATAAAGGCATAGTTATAACAGAAAGGCAAAAGGCCGGTGTTCTGTCAGATCAGCATACCCATAGTAAAAGTAACAGTTACATCATATCCATAATAGTAATGACAATCTGACAGGTTGGGTGAAGTCGTGAACACAAAAAGCGAGGCTGTATGTTTTTAAAGCAGTTTAGCTTTAAATTTTGTTTACCTCGGACTAAAACTTTTTGTTTATTTCATCACGCATAAATAAACTAGCCTACTTGACTTTTGGTATGCTTTTCTACTAAGGTTGTCTGTTTACCTTCAACTACAACCTTTTATTTATCATATCATGCATCAATAAAGTAGCCAAGTAGAATTCCTGTATCTTATTCTCTTAAATTTGTGCCGACTCCACAGTTATAGAGCATTCGTATTGACTATGAGTATGCTGACAGAACACTGGCATACAGAGCAGAAGGAAGAGGCGGGTGAGCTCAGGTACGCCCCCTAGTGGCTGGGAGGAGTTAAACTCATACCCTTCCATGTTACATCAAGCATAACATCTAGAAATATGTACTATATGTATGTCAGAAATTATTAGACAACATTTAATCTTCCTTTGGAATCATTAGAATATTTTTTAATTAGTATTTAATCAGCCTGTATCAAAATGCTCATTATTTTAATTGCGTTTATTCCATTTACAGCATTATAACAGATCGATGTTATCAAACCTTGATTTTATTGCCTTGTTGTAAATGTGTCAAACAGTGGGAGCTTTCATGGAAACTTTAATTAGCGATCAAAGGTGAGAAAAAAAATCTGTTCTTTACTATTAGAGGTTATTTTTTATGTTTAATTGCTTTCCCTGACCATAAACCCATTTCTAATGCTTAACTTTGGTTCTTATTGGTCAAAATTGGCCTTTTTAAATTTTTTTTTTTTTTTGAAGCATCCTACCTGTGTGTTTGCAGGCCCATGCAGATCAGCTTTGATGGTAGCCGTGGTAACAGAGGGCACTTCCAGTGTGGGGGACTTTGATGGCGCTGGGCTTGACTTCCTGCTTTCACCTGGAGGTTCTGTAGTACTGGGAGACGCCTGCTGGCCTTGAGTCTCCGTAAAGGTCACATACCTCTTCTGGTCTCCATGTGCTGTAAACACACACACACACAGGGTTAAAATCTCTTAAAAAAAAATCAGAATCAGCAGAAGCGTCTCACTAACACATCAGCACCACCAAATTTCGTGGAGGTTCAGTGGAAGGACAGGAGGGTGGGAAGTAGGGTACTGGGTGGGGAAGCAAGACAGACATGCAGAGCATCCTATTGGGTGAGGTTGCAGATAAAGAAAAAAAAAGGAGGCGGGGGAGAAGGGGGCGGGCTATTGCAGGGTGGAGAGGAAGGGTTAACGATTGTGTCTCACCTTCACAGTCCAATAAAGTTTCTTTATTTCGAAACATAAAAGCATGAGACAGAACAAAGTGACAAGAGTCAGTCTGGTGGCAAGTGGTAGAACATACAGCTCTGGGACAAAGACAGAGGTTCAGACGGAGGGGGGTGGGGGGGTAGGGGTGGGTGCTGGGGCTCTATACAGGATGTTCAAATGGGAGGTTTGAGAAGAGAGTTTGGGTGACTCGCACCGATCCGCCCTGTCTTTGTCGTGTCATCTATGCACAGAGAAACACACAGAGAGCGCGGCGTTACCCAGAGGTTTGTTTTTAGGCTGGATGCTCCTTCTAGTCGTGGAGAGGCGAGCTCCAGAACGACCTCGCGGCTCAGTCTTTGGAATGGACAGCAGTGGGCGCCGCAGCTGTAAAACACCAATGACAAATGTGTTTATTGTCACTGTACTCAATCCTCTTAGATGGTTGCCCAGAGGACACCATAACTTCTAGCAACATGAATCTGTTTGAATCTGTTTGTGAAATATTTTTCTATGCTGGTTGGTTGTCCAACACGAAAAGATAGAAAACTTAAAATTGATCAACTCCAGCATCTGTCACAGATGTTGCCTTGCTGTAATCACCATAATCCTTCCCGCGGCACTTCTAGTAGGGTTTCCGTGACATCGCTTTGCATTACAGCGCTTTTATAACGCACCTCTTGTTAGGTATTACATTTTAATCAGTCACTCCAGTTGCTGGAATTTACCTTAGACATTAGACGTTTAAGCTAACTTTTATAGTTAACCCACTCCAGGCAGATGTTGCAGATTTGCAACAGCTAAATGCCAGTTAGCTAATTACTTCACATCCATATTTTAAGGGTTACTCAGAAGTACAACAGAAGGACTTAGTTGTGCATTTGCAACAAACAGTTTCTCTCCAGCTCACCAGATGACACTGCTGACTCCCTGTCAACATGGCTGAGTCATTGGTGTCACTGAAACAGATTTACTAAGCATCAATTTCATGTAAGTATCACTACTAATTTCCATTATTTTGAAATCAATACTACATAAGATGAATCATGAATGTGTATAGATATGACACATGCCAATTAGTAGATTTGATCTTCTCTGGGTTTTTCACCAGAGGCATCTCGATTTCAATGTTGTGGATTCGCAACGTGTGCCCAAACAGGTACCAATGGATGCTACATGCTTTATCAACTAGTTTGCCTATATTTTGAGCAACAGTTTAACAGAAACGGCCTTCTCAAGAGGTTTCGAGATGTCGGTGGAGAAAAAGTTTAAGAAAAAGTTGTCTCTAATTTTGTGTGAAAATTTTTTTTCCCGCATTTTGTTTTGTTCATTTTTTGTTTGTGACATTCAAATAAAGTTAACGTTCATATCAGATTCAGTCTTCAGTGTTAATTTACCACTCCGGGCCACTGTTGCAAATCTGCAGTTTCCCAGAATTCATTGCATGTGAAGGTCTCTCTCAAGAAAAAGTCTGAATTGTATATATTACTACCCCATATGATCATTTTCTCCAAATATCAGATTCTGAAACTACAACTTAATTTGTGCCTGAGAGGGTTAAGTAAAAAAAAAGAACAGTCTCTATCCTGATTTGAGCAGAAATCATAGAGGTCTACGTCACATCATCGTTCCCTGATTTCAGAAAGAATTTGTTAGTGGTGGTGCAGCGTGGTTAAAGTAGGTGCTTTCTTGTTTTGTAGATATTCTTCATGACCTCATTTCACATCAGGGGAGGGGCTGTTACTAAAACAGCAGAGGTTATGATCATTATCTATCATGATTACTCAGATAATGGTTCATAAAAGTAAAATAAATGAAATGAGCTTGCTTTCAAAACTTATTCCCCCTAATGAATTAAACTGTCTTTCAATGCGTAGTAACATTTTATTTGAGACGGTAAGCTCGTATGGCGAATTGTAACATCGTTTTTCCCCAAAAGTTATTTTTTAAAGTTGAATAAAAGCTGCCATTATTTGTCTAAATCAAAATTTTACATTAATAGGGCCAAATACTTACAATTTTACCTGATATTTACATCAGATCTTGATCTTCCTATTATGTCCAGTAACCATCATTATGGCCCAATCCCAAACTGCTCCCTAACGACTGACACTTAAACATCAAGTCTCACTCGCAATAAAGTCACACTAGCAGCTGTGGAAGGAGCCTTCATTAAAGGTGTGTGTGGGGGGGGGGGGGATATAAGCGAGAATGGGATGGCCTCTTCCCTTCAACAGAAAAAGAAAGGAGTCGTTGCTAAGGCAACACAGTAAGGACCCATGTAGCTGTGTGGCACAGGGTGACATAAAATATAACATTAGCCTCTTTCTTAAAACAAATGTATACGGTCAAATAAAACTATTTCAAAGTGGAACATACCTTTTGGAATTAATTACGTTTTTTTCTTATACCTAACTTTTGATTTTTCGTCAGTGTGATGAAGATGCAGCAAACAGCTATGGCTGAATTCCACTCGCCCTGCCCACTACATGGTTTGGGACAGTACTTAATGTGGCGCACCCTCCACGGAAACGCGCAAACTGAGGGATAGCGCTTAGGGGCCGGTTTGGGACGAAATCTGTTTCACTATCCTTTGAGCCTGCAATACAAATTAGTATGCTAAAGCGAGCTTCTATGACTACTCTTATATAACCAAAATTGAGTGCTAGTGTTAGGATTCCAGTTTGTGGGGTTTGTTTTGTTTCTTTGGCAGTTCCACTATGCACCCACTAGATGGTGCTATTGTCCTCTGCTGGTCTGGAGGGGTTCCTGTATTCAGAAAATCGGCCAGATTTCCCACAGTCCTTGAACTCACCACTCTGATCTCCTCCTAGAGCTTCCGCTTCCGATTCACCTGACCGCAGGTTTCGCCTCAAGCTGAAGAACTGTTTTTCCTATCTCTGCACAGTTATCTTTCAATAAACTGTTAAAACTTTCTCGGTCTCTGTGAGTGCTTCTGCATGTGGGTCAAATATATTCGACCCGCCATGACAGTTAGGAGAAATCAGTAAAAGTCTTTACTTATTAAAACAAGGACAAAAAGCCTGGATATTTTAGTTAAAGTGTACCTCACCCTGAATTTTTAAGATAAACCCACTTGCTGACAAATTTTAGGTGTGCGGAGGCAGCTAGCTTAGCTTAGCCAAACAAAGTTAAGACGTCGATAGTTTTTTGGAGGATTTTCACCGCTATGGAAGTATATGTTTGAGTGGGTTGCTTTTATTTACCAGAACGTGTGGATATTTCAATGTATCCCCATGTAACGTTCCAGTAACAGCATTTAACTGTAACCTTGGCAACACTGAGGTGGGTTTGCGATAAATTTGAGATAAACTAAAAACACCTTACAGATATAAACAGACATTAAAATAGCACTCCATGAATGTATGGGGGGATTTTGTTCCATTATTGATGCCAGCAAAAAAAAAAGAAGACATTTTTAAAAATGAAATTTAAAAGAAAAAAAATAAAAAGCAGAAATTAAACTTGAAGAAACATTATATTAAAAAAATAAATAAATAACTTACTTGCTAATTTATCAAATTTTGTTATTTAAAATATATATATATAAAAAAATATTCATATTATACTTTTACAAAATATATGTTTTATTTAGATTTTATATATTTTTCAAATTATATATTTTTTTTTTTTTTACATTTTAAAATGTTGGTTTCCAAAATTGTTTTATTAGTATATATTATACTTTTAGTTTCTTTTTTGAAATTTCTGGGTGACTCCAGATTGGGTTTTACTCATCACATTTTCTTCACTTCAAACCCAAAGAAAACAATGTTCATGCAGACCAATAGAAATGTGTTTTCACTCCTCACTCCAGAGGAAAGCCAATCCCCAGCAGTAAGGAGAATGTAATCAGTAAACTACAATTTAAAAGAAAGGAAATTTGTAAAACTCAATCTGAACAATAGAAATTTGAAAAAAAAAATTTACTAAAGTAATCAATTGTAAATACAAAATCAGTAAAAACAATTAAATAAATAACAAAACAATATTTGTAAACATAAAATGTGAAAAAATAAATTTGAAATTTATTTTGGAAAAAAGAAATCTGAAAATTTAGTCTGGGAACTTTTTTTCTGATGGGAGCAGTTTTTCAAATTTATTTATGTATTTAATTTGTTCTTCAAATGTAGGCTTACAACAATAGTGGAACAATATCCACTCCATATAACCAAATGTATACAATTTAAATCCAAAAAAACTTGGATTATGGGGTGAGTTACACTTTAAGTTAGTGAGTAATCACCTTAAAGTGCCTACTGTGATGTTTATGGAACAATCAAAATCTCTAAATGTCTAAGAAATATTATATTTCATGGCAAAAAAAAAACAAATTTTAAAACTTTTTGACAAAGATTGACAGATTTTTTGAGTTAAATTTTTACTGAACCAGGTCCAGCAAGTCGACTTCCATACCTGTCTGAGTCCACGTTTTCTTCCTAACGGGGCCTGGAGTAGAAGGTTCTGTTGTCCAGGTTCACTTTGAACGCTTGCAACCCTGGTTCCAGTAAATCGGATCGTCGCATATGTATATGTCATTCACGCACACACGCACAAACAAATGTGGGAAACACACAAAAATACATCAATGTGATAGACCCAAATAGACACTGCAGCACCATCAGCGCTCGCTCACCGAACCCACCTTTGATTACAGCAAGATGCTGCTGCTAAACTACTCATCACAACACACACAGTATGCTACAGAACAACAAAATCACATGTGCAGAAAAATAAACAAGTGCTGCTATGCTTTAGACGCCAAATAACACAACAGGGGGGGTAGTAGGGGCTGAAGCAGCAACACTTTTTTCATTATGTATTTCATGTAATTCATTTAACATATCAGCAAGAAATTTTCCCATTTTCTTTTTTAAAAAGTTGCACAAAAAGGTACTAAAACTATTGTTATTGAGTTGTTGCCACCCCAGTTCCCCTTTTGCCCCTACAGATTGGTATCCCAAACAGGACGCCCAATTTGATCAGCAAGAAGCCTGAGAGACATGTAAACAGTATGAGACACCATGGCATTATGATGGCACATCGACTGGAAAAGACCCACAGCTGACAGGAGGATAAGGGCTCCTGGATCCCATTTGGGGGGGCCCTTTAGGTTTAGGGAGCGAGAGGGAAGGGGGCCTGGTTAGAATAGCACAACAGATGAGCTGAAAAGATGAGGGTCAGTGTGGAGCTCAAAAACTGGGGAGGGGAGGGGGAGAAACAAGAAACGCTGGACCCACATAGAAAGAAGAGACAGGTGAGTAGAGAAGTGGAGGGGGGGGGTGAAGTGGGCCAAGGTGATTTGACTAGATGTGGATGAGTGATCGACGGCCAGCAGAGGAGGCTGTCCCAAAGCCATGCCCCCTCTCAGTGGCGGACAGATGCAAAGATTGCACCAATGGGACACACACAAAGATTGGGCCACTGTACCTAGAGAGGTTACCCTCCTGCAGAAGGCCCTGGGACTCATCTAGCACATTTGGTTCACTGTAAAAAGGGGGGAGGGAGGGGGGGAGAGTGGCAGTTTAGGGAGTGTACTTGAGATCCATCACCAACCCAGGGCCCCCTTTGTGTCTAGGATGTAAAGGTCGGGGCGTTTTGCTCTGAAAAGAACCAAAGCTGGAGCAGGTGTTAAAAAAAATATGGCCTGAATAGAAGTCCAGGAGCAGCTTCATTCTTTAAAAAAAACAATAAAAATAAATTAACAGATATATACACAGAAAAATATGACTGTGGTTGTGGGATATGGTTGGGTTATAATCCTGCATGTCAGAATCTACATTTCAAACAAAAATAGCGTAAAACATATTTCTTTATTTTTTCCTATGATTCAACATCATACGTTTTTACTACTGTCTATTAAAGGGATGTATAATAGTACGACGGAGTATTAGGGCCAAGCTAGAGATTTTTTTCTTCTATTTCGAGAATAAAGTCATAACATTACGAGAATAAAGTCGTAACATTACGAGAAAAAAGTCACAACGAGAAAAGTTAAATTTACGAGAATAAAGTCATAAAATTACAAGAATAGTCGTAAAATTACGAGACTAAAGTCGTAAAATTACGAGACTAAAGTCGTAATGTTAAGAGAAAAAAGTCCTAAAATTATGAGAAACAAGTTGTATTTTATGACAACTCCTACAAGACGCACTTTCTTCACTAAAATGAAGAATGTCGAGCATCATGAGAAGTTATACTTTGGCTCTAGTTTAACAAATAAGGAAATCTTTTAACACACCAGCATCAAAATTGGGCAGAATGTGGTGTTGCTGGTCGGACAGAGCTCGAAGCTTTCTTTCTGAAACAAGTTGTTGTATATGATGACTTCATTCTCGTAATATTACAACTATATTCTCGTAATGTTTCGACTTTATTCTCATAATGTTATGACTTTATTCTCGTAATGTTACGACTTTATTTCATAATATTACAACTTTATTTCGTAAAAATTTGGACTTTATTCTCGTAATGTTACATTATTCTCGTAATGATACAACGTTATTCTCGTAATGTTATGACTTCATTCTTGCAATATTACAACTTTTTTGTCGTAATGTTACTTATTTATTCTCAAAGTAAAAAATTATAAAGAATCTCTAACCTGGCCCTAGAACTCCATCGTTAAATAGTATACAAACAATCATAAGTCACGTAGAAAGGAAAAGAGAATGTTTTTTTTTTAACAATTACCTATTAGAGAGTGTCGTTTACGATTTTTTAGGGAATCAATGTAATCAGATAATTCCCTTTGGTGTTCCTCAGGGATCTACACTTATCCCCCTGCGATTTTAGATTTAAATAATACATCCAACACCTGTGTTCCTCCCTTCATGCCTTTTTAACTTTTTCAAAGTCTTAATGTAAATTATACATATATAAATATCCCAATGCCAATGTATTTTATTTGACACATAAATGTATACTCTAGCATCTACAATACTAGCAGTCCATTAGCATGCCGATGCAGATACATTGTTGAAAATATCTTAATATAATATTGAAATAAAAATCTTGAAACGTTTTATTATTCAACTATATTTGACAACGTAGGAAACAAGTGTGTTTTAAATTAAACAATAAAACACTTAAGTTAAGACCATATAAATGTTTTATAAAAATTACTTAAAACTTAAACAATTACCCGAATGCTTTGTGTATGCTACGTAAATTTACTTAAAAGTGACAAAAATTGTAACTAAACCACACCCTATCGATCAGTTGCCTGATTGAAAATAGCATTGTTATGCTAAAAGAAAAATGCTATGTTAACATTGTGGAATCCCACAAGGATGTATTTTCGGACTCGAGTTGTTTCTGGTATGGATTTACAACCTAAAAGGCCAATATATCAAAGATGTATAGAAAACTTTGATAACAAATGAGGACGCTTCCAATTCTTATCCTCAATTGCATTAAGTTAACCAAGAAATTAAACAAGAGAAAATTTGCTAAATTTCACACACTGAACATGTCTATAGTGTGTTTATTTTCTTGTGCCTTGCTAGGATAATACCTTTGACTGGGCAGCATGGTTGTGCGGGGATTTTCAGGCTGCAAGGTTGCAGAGCCGGTGGCGTGGCTGGAGAAACGCCGCTGAGACATTACCCGCGGCAGGAAAGCCTCATGCTCGCTCACAACGCTGGGAATACTGATGGAGTCATCTATGGTACAAGTAATATGGGACAGCAAGATGTCTGGTTTAAAAACTTGTAAGACAACAACAAATAATTCATAAGTAGGGGTGGGGAGCTTCATTTTGCAAAATTAATGTTAAACCAAAATGTGGTCTTTTTTAGGGAACTGTATTTTACACAACAGTGATGATTGTTTCAGAAATTATGCAGGCCAAACATAAATCAAAAGCAGTTTTTCTGACTCTCTTCGTCGTCCTCGTCAGTGCGGCTGAGTGTATCCTGTGATGGTTGGCGCGATGGCTGGCTATCCTGCTCCCAAACTGTGCCGGTGCCCGTATTGGAGCGTGACATGGTGGCCAGACTGAGCCGGTACGCAGACGTAGAGGTCCCAACAGTGCTGATGGAGGTCTTTCCTTGGTACGCTTTTGGAATTGAGAATAAAATGCAAGTTAATCGACCAAATCGATAGGCTTTGAGTGAAGAGATGTATAACACCTGAACTATCTAACCAGAGCCACTGTGTACAGCCTCTTTGAGGATCTTGAGTTCATTGTTGAACTCTGCAAAGAGTGAGCTCTTGCAGAGAGGTCTTGGGATGAAGCGTCGCTCTAGCTGGTCAGCAATGTGGTGGCGCGCTGTAATCTCCTCCTGGGAGTCAGCTGGTTGGGTCAGTAACTACAAAACACATAACATATTGGCAACCAGTCAATGGAATACCCCAAAGAATGTCTTGTCTGTAAACATCTGAAGATAAACAGACATTAGCCAAAAACTGATGCATTGATGGTGTTGCACAGTAAGACATAATATTAAATTTGGACACTGGGGATCTCTGAAAACCTAACCTCCACCCACTCTCTGCAAAACACACATCACAGAGACATATGCTAGCTATGAGATCCATTGACTGAAAACCAAACCTAAGTAAAGAAGGTAGGTAGTCCTTAACTTTCATTATTCCCCTCAGGGCAATCACGGAGGGTAAGAAACTGTTATCTAAACAGTTATTGAATTCTGATTGAGGAAAATCTTTTTATGATATTATTTTACCAATTATGATTCATTTACCTCTTGGATTTGTATTGTGAATTTGTTTGACCACATTAATTAAATAGCTCCAGATTAGCATAAAAGCTAATTGGATGTTTGAGAGCTAATGTTTATTTTGAAGAGTTTGGAAAGAGGTCAAATTAGTTTAAAATTAATTTAAAAACATTTGAATGTGTTCAAATCAATTTCTAATGCAAATCAAAAGAGGTAAAGAAAACATTATATGCTATAATATTATTTCATTGAATGATTTGCCTAAATAGAAATCAATAACCCTCTGTCATTGTTCCTGCGGGAAAACTTTAGTGAAGGACCACCTAGCTTCATTAGCTAGGTCAAGAAACAATGGAGCTAGTAGCTAGCAGAAACGGAGGGACTTTGGCAACGTTTACACTGCAGCCTGAAGTGGCCCAAATCCGATTTTTTGGCCCGTATGCGACTTGGGTCTGATCTTTTCATTTCAGTTTGAACAACACAGATCTGATTTTTTCCAATCCGACCCAGGCCACTTGGCTATGTGGTCCTGAATCCGATACGAATCTGATCTTTTCAAATGCGCCCTGTGTCTGAACGCCATTAACACCCGACAAAGGTCACTATTCTGGGTCTTGCTATGAAGAAGCTGCAAGAAAAACAACAACCATGGCAGACAATGATGCGGAGAGCAGTATTTATGTTTAACCATCTTGGAAAGATTGTGGTTTTATGGTTGGTTAAGATCGATAGATGCGTTCCGGCAGTACCATCCATGTTTACTTCAGTAAACACAGCACACGCTGGCCTGTGACGTCATTGCGTCCTCTACTGCCCCTTCCGGAATTTAGGTTGTATGACTGCAGTTCACACCGGAGATCACATACAACTCGCACATATTTGGAAATGTGAACTGCAACGCAAAAAAATCGGATTTCATAAAAAAAATCGGAATTGAGCATCAAGGCCTGCGGTGTGAACGTAGCCTAAATTTCACTACGGCTTTAAGCACTTTATGTTATGCGTTTCCTGATATGCTAATTACGTTTTATTGCAAACATATGACCAACAATTTCCTTTAAATTCAGTTATTTTTAGCTTTATAAATAACAGCTCAAGACATGTAAGCATTTGGGAGCTTGTGATCACCATTAGCTTCTTCTAAAGACTGATTTATACTCAGAAACCAGGTCCCTGCTTGTGTGTCGTAGTGAATGCAAAATGCCCCTACCGCAAACACTCTGGTGCACCTCTCCAAAATTGTAGTTGACCGCAGACAGTGCTGCAGACAGGAGGCCCCTGATTGGTCAAATCTACATCCGCTCTACACTATGCGTATATCCTGTTTGGTTCCTTACCTGCTTGTTTTGTTTGTATCACAACCATTGTGGAAAAAGACTCGTGAAGATAGACCAGCAAGAAGAGCGAGGTGCGCGAGAATGCTGGGCCCCTTTTTCCACAAATTTGCCTGCACTTCCTCACCGCCTCGGCCGTATCTAGACCCACAGCTAGTTCCTGATTGTCCCTCTTGCGTTGTGGCGTGGAATAACATAGCTCCGACCAAGCTTCAAAATTGTGCATAAATCAAAAATATCTAACAAGTACACTGCGACAAC
The DNA here is from genome assembly GCA_030533445.1 of Cyprinodon diabolis. NCBI lineage: Eukaryota > Metazoa > Chordata > Actinopteri > Cyprinodontiformes > Cyprinodontidae > Cyprinodon > Cyprinodon diabolis. Next base: position 3,088,754 of record CM060085.1, on the reverse strand, counting down.
CTGCTGCAGTTAACAGGTGAAAGGATCCAAATTTATTCAAAACTCAAAATGCTCAGCTGGAAACTTTCCCTAACATTTCTCAGACCTGCAACATCTGTTGATCTGCTTTGGAAATGTGAAGAGTTTCCAACTTTCAAGAAAGCTTAGGCCATACGGTGTTGGATTGGTCCAAGTCTGGGACTTCTGAGTTACTTCTATTGACGATAAAGTGTTACAGTCTGTTTTGTTATTCCACATGGTATATGGAATACTTATTCCACATTCAGAGCTAACTGACCATGTTGGGTGTGTGTTCACGGAACAACAAATAACAGTCCAAATGCTATATTATTAAATAACATAAATTTACAACAGCATTGGATAGCATTGTTGGGTGCTTACCTTACATTGTATGAAGGGTCTCAGGAGAACGAAGATAGGGATGCGGGTCCGCACAATGAAGTCGATGAAGTCCCAGAAAGCCAAACCTCCCACCTTCCTCAGAGCCATCTCTTTCACCTGCAGGCTCAGACGATACCACTGGTTTCCCAAAGAACGTTCGAAGCAAACCAGCACCACCTTCAGAGCTACAGGAAGTGGAGTCGGATAAGCCAAACAGACAATTTAAATATAAACCGTAAAAGGTTTTCATGACGTTTTCTTACCCAGATATGCGGCCTGGCTAGTGGACTCGGCTAATCCCTCTCTACGCAGATCCTTTCCAGTGTCTCCAGGCATAGAGCAGTGAGCCGGCGAAGCGTCCAACATGAAGTTCTTGGTGCGGGAGGTGGAGATGATCCGAGGGGGTAGCAGGATGTTGATGACAGTCTGAAGGAGAAGGAAGATCTCTGGCTGCTCAAGGTGGGGGCTATCTGCACAAGGAGGAAAAAAAAACAAAACATATTGCATTAGGATTATTTTACTATTCATGTATGTGCTTGTTAAACCCTAATATTACCTGCCTGTTACTTGTGAAGACTAATGTTCTTCCAAGCAAGAGAAATAAATAAATGGGAGCACAAGGACAGGGTGGATTATACTTCTGCAACTGCACACATCAAATGTTGCTTGCATCTGGTCGCGAACCGTATGAACCTGGTATGCTTCTGCACCATCGGTCTGGAATTTCTAGGGGAGTACAGCAGTTTCCCAACAAAGCGCAAGGGGGAGCATATTCGAGAACCCGCGAGAACTTCGGCGGATGGTCACGAGAACTTCTTCGGCGGCGCCGGAGGGAGTGTTTATTTTCCAAAACAACATGTCTGAGGCATCGTACAAGTGGCTGTACTTCCGAACCTCCTCGATCAACCTTTCTTCATGGTTATCCATTGCTGTAATTACTCCTCGGTTTTTAAAAATGGTGTGCCCCGGCACCGAATCAAGAAGGACGACCACGCAGACAGCTGGAAAGGCATACCAAGGACCAATCACAGCTGCTTTTTGTCTGCACACATCCGCTTGAGGTCTGCACGGGTTTGCGACGGTCTGACATATAGTCAGGATTATTTTGATTATATTCAGAGAAAGATTTGACGGTTCCAGAGGCTATGCGTCAGAAGTATAAATTGGCCTTTAGTCTTAACAGAGAGCTCTGTCATTGCGCATTTGAATTCGGACAACATTGTGTATTATTATGGCTGGATCCAGTGAAGTCTCCACATGTACAGAGACAGACATCCCAAGTCTCCCGGAAGTTCTGTGAGAATTGTTTTGAGAATCTGTTTTTTTAATGTGATTGAAAGCGTGCAGACAATACAATAATTCCCACACCATATGCAGATTAGAACTACTTCGAATGCGAAGTAGGCACAACAAGAGAGAGGGGGGTGTGGGGAGGAGGTTGCTTGTGAAACCTGGGCGTATCCGTCCAAAGGGATGCTCTGTTCAACGGGCGTTCCAGGCGACTGGGTGTCAAAAAGCGCGCTGATTGGATTAGTCAGAAAAATAAGCCAAAAAGTTTTGGTTTCCTCTCTGACAGGCAGCTACACTGCAAAAAATTGAAATCTAAATAAGTAATTTGTTCCTAAACTAAGTACATTTGTTCTTGAATTGAGGAGGTAAGTGAGACCCTTTGCCAGTGGAACAAGACAATTTACATTTAAAATAAGAAAAAGCAACTGCATTGTCTTATTTCAAGTGCATTTTATCTAATTATCTTATTTTAAGAGTAAAAATACTCATTCCATTGGCAAATCATCCCATTTACCTGCTAAAATTAAGGTAAAATACACTTGATTTAAGGAATTTTTACTTATTTCTAGATTGTTTTTGCAGTGTAGTTACCACTCAAAGCTATGCATCCTGTGAAATAGCAGAGGTTGTTTTTGAAACTTTGGATGTCTGCAAACATATCTATGATGAAATGATATGACGATGAGGCTGGGTGTGATACTGGAGTTGTATGAAATGCTTTAACTGTTAGTTGAAGCAGCTGCTGACTCTCTGGTCGGAGTAAGATTACAATTCTGTAAAGCCTGTTGTCCTGTTTTCTACTCATTTAATACATAAACCTTATAAAGTGTTAATTAAAGTGTTTGTTCTGAATGATCTCTTCTCAGGAAAGAATTGGGTAGAGAAAGCTTAAAGGTTTAAACACAGAGCTGTCCTTTATAAATTGGTGTTTCCAGCCTGACCTGAATGTGGAGAGCCACTGATGGACCAAGCTTATAGCTGCAGCCGCATAAGCAGAGGTGAGGAGATTCCTTTTTTACAAATATCTCCAGTGCTTTTGGGGTTGGTTCTCTGGATTCAAGACACTTAACCCCAAACACTGCTCCTCGGTTCAATAAAGTTGAATTGTAATTCAATATTTAGTTACTTCATTTGATTTAAAGTTACTCTAACACATTCTTCCAGTTGCCTTTTAGTTAACTCTTCATTGTGTAAAATACGTTTTTGTAAGTTTATTTTATTTGACCCTAAGTTATGTTTTGACTGCCAAGTAGAACATGGTAACTTATACTAGCTGGAAATACACTTTAACATAACATATAAGATAATGATGTGATGCTTTCTACTTGTCCTCTAAACTTTGTATACAGTTAAACACAAATTAGCCTAATATGTGTTATTATGCACAAAGTGTAGAGGTGTATCAAGTTAAATAGACTGTAACAGAGTTGAATGAATGATGACATTTGATGGTGTTAGAATCATTAAAACAAACTAAACACTAAACACTAGATATGTATTATTTCAGAATAAAATAATGAATGTACAATAAATTAAAATTGCAGCTTGACCCTCCAGTCCTGTTACTCTATATAAGCCTGCTTGTTGTAGTTTACCTCCTGAACAACAGATACCCTATAATAACACCTAGAAACCTGGACAAAGAGGAATAGCAGTAAAACATGATTATTGATGAATGATCTCTATCTCTTCTTTTCTTTAATCTCTCTCATCTCAAACAATTTTTCCACTGGGGGGAGTGGATCAGCCTGGTGCAACATATACGGTACAATGAGATTAATAATTCAGGTATTAATTAAAGAGGTCCCAGACAACATGTTGACAAGAATCACTCCATAACAGAATGGTGAAATTTATATTTAGTTAGAACAAAAATAACCCAGAAGGAATGAAGTATTTTTACTCTTTCAAAATAAAAGTAGTGTCACCCTATACCATAAACTAATGCCATGTCATAGTGGCAACCTATGGGCTGATAAATTACCAAAGGGCCTCAAGAACATTTAAGCATAAAGTATTTGAAAATTAACGGTAATATGTCCGAATAAAAGGTGGTAATTGACCAAAATATTGTACAGTGTTGAAGGTAACTGAGGGAGGTATTTAAAAAGTGCCATTTTATCAATAATGCATGTATTTATATTTCTTTTATTTAGGTCAAACTAGACTGGTAAATTTTTTTATTGAGCAGAAATAACTTGATGTTAATGGGTTTTGTTGTTTTTAGATGTATTGTAAGATAAAATATGTCAGTGGGGAGATGGTTATTTTGATAGACACCACATAGAAATATTGAAAAAGGATTTTTTTAAATATATTTTGTTTTTATGTTGCATGGAAATATGGATATTTCCATTCCTCGTTCTTAAATAAATTACATTTTTGTGGTTTACTTTATGGGAAAATCTTTGAGGCGAGCCGGTTGGGTGTGTGGTGAGTTGGGTTCGGGGAGCAACCCTGAAGCACTTTGGCTGTATTGTTGGTTCTGAAGTGAGTTTTTTGCACCTTTAAAGGCGGTGAGAATACACAGAGAACAAATTTCAAGAGCAGATTATGCAAAAAAAACAAAAAACTGTGGTTTCACCCTGAAACTAGAGAGAGAAAAAAAAGACTTGTTTGATTGAGAGAGGCGCGTTATTCTTACCTTTACTTCCAGAGCCCACAGTCAGAACAAAAGGAATGAGCAGATTAAGCAGCATCCCCTCTCGCCTCTCCTGATTGGTGAATGGCGAGATCACATGACTGAGAGGGAAGTCGTCCTTTAAGGCCTGAGAGGCAGTGAAAAGGAATCTAGTAAATAAAACATTTCTGAAGGGTAAGCTGGATTTCAAATAAGCCTGTCGTACCTGAATCTGAAGAGCGACAAGCCTGACAACGGCTGTGCTGAAAGGAAGGGGAGGAGAGAGGTATGGGCTGAGGTGGAGGAGGGGGAGTCCATCTGCTACACTGGAGGGACCAACCACACCCATCACCTGGTGACAAAAGGTAACCAGTAGTTATTTACATAAGATGTGATTACATCAAGGTTTTCTAGGAGCATCTTGAAGTATCACATCTGAAGAGCTTAATGGAAACAGAATAATTATGGTGTAAATTTTGCTCCATTATTGTTTAAAGCATAAAAACATGTTTTGCAAATGGAAAAAAAAAAATGAAAAGTTACTCATGAAAAAAGCTTTCAAGAGTAACTCTTATTTCTTTTTACATTTTTTGCATATGATGTTCTCAGTTTACAAATTTCATGTACATGGAGCATTTGGCATAAACTAAAATGATTTCAATCTACACAAGTATTTAATTCATAAGACTAAATCTGAAAAATTAACATCAAAAACAAAATATGTAAAAACAACATAAATAAAAGTAAAGATTGGAAAAAAAACTTGCATTAAAAAATGTGAAGAAAAATTTATTTGAAAATGAAAAAAGCAAAACCTTTTCATAAGTTAAATTGATCACTTCTTAACTGCACTTTTTATTTCAGTTTAAAAAAATGTGTTTTTTGCTTATAAAGATAAAAAACAAAATTCACTCCTTAGAAATCTAAAAAAAAATCTAAAAAGTTTTTGAATTTTCAAAAAAGAGTGAATAAATTAATGAAATGGAATTAGAGGAAATAGAATTACTCTTTTAAAGAGGTGAATTTACTAATAATGTCCTTCTTTGTACATTTTTGTTGCTTTTTTGCCTCATGAATATTTCTATAATTACAACAAATAACACCTCATTTATAAATTATAATTCATAATACACATTAAATTGTACATTAAAGAAGAAAAGCATAAAAAATAACCTTTAACGATTTTTCTTCAAGATAAGTATATTGATAAATAAACAATACAAGACACAATACATTGTGGCACACCTCAAGGGATCTTGGATCCTTTTGAATTCAAGAATTAAATTCAGAGAAAATATGACAAAAAAAGACATAAATAATCAAACAGAAAAGAAACTTACACTCTTATTAACTGTTAGCCAATTAGCAAACAATGAAAGTAACGCGTTACTAACGCCGCTACCTTTTTTAAGTAACGAGTAATCAAAATGATTACTCTTACTGTAACTATAACGCAGTTACAATTGCCGACATCCCGTTACTTGCACGTTACTCAGGTCGTACAATTAACCTTTTTTCATGACAGGACTCGTGCGCGTCATGAGAGAGGGGAGGATGGAGAGTGAGGATGACTCCAGCGGCAAAACAGCGCATTCCAGATGGAAATACCGGTGTTACGTCGAGCTGCGTTTCCCCATCAGATACGGTTTCCCCTGCATCTCCGCATGCTCACTAAAGGCGCGCAACAGTCGCCCTGTGCTCGCGCCACAGGAGAACTATGGAGAGCGTGAACGATCATTAGCCTATATGGAGAAAGAGAGAAATATGGATGGATGGATGGAATAGATAGATAGATAGATATAGCTACATGTTGCAGTATCTATAACAACCCAAACACAGGATTTCAGAATTAGACATCCCCAGTTATTAATTTCATACGCTCGCAAAAGTAACGCAATAGTTACTTTTACTAGTAACTAGTTACTTTTATTGTGGAGTAACTCAGTTACTAACTCAGTTATTTTTTGGGATAAGTAACTAGTAACTATAACTAACTGGTCATATTAATGTTGCAGTAATGTTAATATTGCAATTAAACAAGATTCACGAGAGTGAGGATTAGATGGAAAATGATAAGTTTAGTATTTGAGGACAAGAATTTGTCGCCTCCTCTGCTGTTTCCCGCACTCAGCTACTATTAATTTGTTTTGGTACATTTCAGCTACCATAAGATCAAATCGATAGAAGTAACACATATCCTACTTATCTTTAAACCAATTCATGATTATGTTAAATCCTATATTATTTCCCTAGAAAAATACAATGTTATAATATGTTACTTTTATTGTTTTTTTTTATTACTTTTGTAACCCATTGTTTGTTTTGTTGAGATTATTTTACAGTTTGAGCAAATTCAGGACAAAGAAATCCACCACAACAGTTTACTTGTTTTATTTGCATACCAGGTTGACACAGACGTTAATCAGAGAGCGAAGGTGTGGGAGGAAGGAGATGATTGGCTGGCGCTGCAGCGTCAGACAGATTCCCTCGATCAGATTGCTGGCCGCCTCCCATTCCACTTGTCTCCTGGAAAACCAGGCGGTTTAACCGAGTAACAAAAAAAAAGGAAAAAAAAAGAACCATTAAAGCCACACAATGTTTAATTTTGAAATTTACAATAAAAATCTCTTATTTGATCACTTACCACTGCATAACTCTCCACATATTCTTTTTAATTTAGTTCAAAACAACATGTGTGGACAACGAATTAAACTAGAAAAACAGCAACAGCTCCGAACGTCTCAGATCAGTGTTCCCTCTGAGCTCCTCCTTTATCATATAAGCTCTTTTCTTTTCTTTTTTCTTCAAGGTTTCTTCAGTAAGCAGAGCCTTAACAAACCACAAGAGGCCAGAAAATATAATACATGGAGCATTTTTAACCACTTTTTTTAAGACAACCTCCTTGTGTCTTTGTTTTATATTGATCTTTATTCAAAGTACAGTTTTCATCTTTTAAATAATTTCAAATATCTGTGAAATTTCATGAAGAATTGTGCAACCAGTCTTGCGTCATTGACAGCATAATGCTGCCATCGCTATGCTTTTCTGTTGGTTACATAATATTAAACATCCTCCCCTCCACTTGTTGTCACTGTCTATTTGCTGGTGCTTTGGGGGGGATATCTTTCTAGGTTAATGGGAAAGACTAGAAAGTGACACTAGTGTTGTAGAATTCAACTACATGAAGGCTGACGGCTTTTAGCAAATTAAAACATCTATATCCTGTTGCCGTGGTGATTATATGCGGCAAAGAAGAGATGTATGTTTGGAGACCAAAACATTTTGTTGGCCAGGAAATAGTCGGTCACCATTGACAAAGCGGAGACTAGAGCCGCAATGAGTAGCCTACAGCGCTGATTATGAAAAAAAAAGATACGCGTCAAAGCTGCGTTTAAATGAATATAAACACTGCTGTTTAAACAACATGCAGTTCACTACGCCTGGCAGAGGGTGGTAAAGCATAAAAACAGGTAAAAAAAAGATATTGAATTTAGAATAAAACCATTTCAAAGAGGGTCTTCCATTTTGGAATTAATCATGCCTTTTTAAATATACTAACTTGTAATTTTCTGTCAGTGTGATGAAGATGTAGCAAACCAGCGGAATTTACATTTGGCGGAACGTGTTTCTTCCGTCATTAGAGTTTCCCAAATAGGGCGTGGCCGCCATGTTGATGGACTCCTTTACCGCTACTCAGACTACTGCCTACGACTACCGCGTACTGTACTCCCTCTCAGCCGTGTTTTAATTTGATTAATTTCACTTTAACGTGATTTCTACCATGGTAAACCTATTGGCATGAAATTATGCTCTCACAACAACCACGCTGTTATCTTAAAAAAGGACATCACGCAAAGGTTGGGATCTTTTACGGGAAAATAATAAAAACGGCAGCGGGAAAAGGCTCAAATACGTGAGAAACCCCGGAGGGTTTGGGGAGGGTTGGCAGTTAACGCTACACATAGCAGCTAGTTAAAAGTACATTACATACGTGAGTGGTTGTTAGCACTAATGGTTAGCAGTTACTAAACTAGCAGGTTCCAGATCCCGTCTGAGCACAGCTTACCTTTGTACGGATTAATGTGTTCCCACTGTGTGTTGGCTTTATGATCTGCAGCTCCTGAACCCGTCCATTAGTGAACTGCACATGAGACTCCAAGGACTTGTAGCTTCGGAACTGTTTTGAAGTATAGGCACTCATACCACAAACAAGGTAGCCGAAGACGTCTGATATACAAAACTGTAGTAAAAAGACGTCGTCGTTTCTCCACTCAATGTTTGGAACTTCATATGGATCCAAATTATTAGTAATGCTGACTTTGATTTTGATTTTGTCAACTTCTCTATTTAATGTCTCCCGGTAAATTCCATTTCCTTTTCAGGATTTTAACATGTTTTTTCTCTCTACTTCTACCTCTCTTCGTTCAACAACATTGTATCAAAGCTATGTTAAGGTTCGCGTAGCCATCAACATGGCTGCCACGTCCCACAATGCAACGTGGATCCCAAGCCCTATTCCCCGAAGCCTGCAACTGATGCAGACTCGCTTTTTAAGGGCGTAATGTTCCTCTGGCCCTACCCACTACGCGGTTTGGGACGGTACTTAATGTGACGGACCCTCCGCGGGAAAGCGCAAACGGAGGGTTAGTGCTCAAGCTTAGTATTTAGAGGCCGGTTTGGGATTGGGCTGTTGATTTACCCTTGGTCCAACACACCTGAATCAAACGGCTCAAACGTTACCTCCTCAGCATGCAGTCAGTTCCTCCAGAGTCATCTCAATATAACTAATTGATTCAGGTGTGTTGAACCAAACGCACATCTAAAAGTTGTAGGATACTGGCTCTCAGAAGCTAGAATTGCCCACCCATTTGAAGCCTATTATTACCTAATTGCAATCAGTGCAAAATGCACTTTATCTGGTTCTGTTCTGTAAATATAAACACTTATTATACTCCTTAATTGAGCACCTATATAGTGCCCACTTAGGCTACGTTCACACTGCAGCCTGAAGTGACCCAAATCCGATTTTTTTTTTTGCCCCTATGCGACCTGTATCTTATCTTTTCATGGCTGTTTGAACAACACAGATCCAAATTTTTCCAATGCGACCCAGGACACTTGGCTATGTGGTCCTGAATCCGATACGAATCCGATCTTTTCAAATGCGACCTGTATCTGAACGGCCAGGTCGCATTAATCTGACCTGAACGCCATTAATACCAGACAAACGTCACTATTCTGGGTCTTGTTACACAGAAGCAAGAAGAAAAACAACAACTATGGCACACTACAGCAGTGCATCTTTTTCTTTAACCATCTTGAAAAGATTTAGTGTTTAAGGTTGGGAAAGATCGCTAGATGCGCTCCGGCACTAGCATCCATGTTTACTTCCGTAAACACAGAGTATGCTGTCTTGTGACGTCATTGCGTCCTCTACTGCGCATGCGGGAAACTTGCGTTGCATGACTCCAGTTGACACAGGAGATCACATACAAGTCGCATATATTTGGTAATGTGAACGGCAACGCAAATAAATCGTATTTAAAAAAAAAATTGGAATTGAGTACCAAGGCCTGCAGTGTGAACGTAGCCTTAGTCGTACTATTATTGTTTGGATTGTTGGATAAAGCAGAGAGAGCTATTTCACAGCAACTGCACTGAATCAGAGTGGCAAATAGTCTGACAGCATATATGGACGTCATATACCGTCTTTAAAACATAGTTTTACTTTTGTGCACTGGAAAATCGTGTTTCATATGTTCATCTGATCTTTTATTTTTTAGTAAAATATGAAGTTCCTGTTTTTCTACACATTCTAAATATATTTGGTTATCTTTTAAATAAGTTTAACAATGTGGAAAAAAATTCATTTATTCTGTCAGTATTTAATACAGCTGGTAGAATGAATAGTTAAAATATATTGCATTCCTTTTTTTTACTCAGAATATATTACAAAATATATATATGTAGTTCTTCATATTATAGAAAGATCCTCTTGATACAAGAGAAAATCTGCTTTTTATCAAATAATCATTAGTTGATCGATCAAAGGACTTTAGATTAATTCATTAATCAATAAATTACAGCCCTAATTAAAATAGCATATTCCTATTTATGTGGTGTTAACATTTTGAAGACCTCAGAAAGATCGATGTAATGCCTTTCCATACCAATTAAGGCCTTATATTTGTGAATTTAATGCTTATTAAGACTTTTTAAGGAAACATTTAATAAAACCAATTGTCTTTCTTGAGTCCAGGAAAACTACAGAGTTTTGAATATTACAATCACTTATTGTCACAAGGTGAACATCCCACTGCTAAGAAGGAACACTGCGACTAGTTCACTGTGAATCCGTACAAAACACACCAGAGCACCGGACACTCAGCCTGCGCAGACACACACCAGAAGCAGCCACTTACGGTACAGCAATCCACAAAGACACCTGGAGGGACGACAGCGCCAAGAAGCCGTCTATCTACTGCACACGCCACGGCACCACCGTCACAGAACGATTACGGCGAATGACAGAGAAAGGAGAACATAGGTTCAACAGACCTGGTGCACAGTGCCTGTGGGCGAGCGCACCTGAGCGTGGGCATCTTGTGGATCTTGTTGAACATGCGGTCCAGCCTCTTGAGGATGAGGATGAGGGCGGGGCGCACGGCCTCTGACGACCAGTCGGTGATGGGCAGCATCTCCATGATGTAGCGACGCAGGCCCCTGCTCTCCATGGTCAGCGTGTCGTAGGGTGCCAGCTTAAGGAGAGCGTGGGCGATTTCCGCCAGTCTGGGGTGGAGGGCAAAAAAAACGGCAATCGAAAAATAGTTTCACCAGAAGTTTGTTCAAATTTAAAGTTAAAAGTTTGGTTTCGATAGAAGACAGCCTGCATTGGTTATATATATTCTTTAACTACAATAGTAAACGCCATAAAACAAGAAATAGTCTAGTAGCTAGTAGCAGTAGTTAAGATTCAGATTGGAAATAAAGGATATAATAGTCTGTATATTAATGAAATTAAATTCAGTTTATTTCTATAGCGCCAATTCACAACACATGTCATATCAAGGCACTTTACGGTTCACCAGATCATACGGTCAATTTGAATTAAAGTTTCCTATCTGAGGAAAACCAGTTGAGTGTATCGACTCATTGACTAGACGGCAATCCCTCACACTAAGCATGCTTGTAGGGACAGTGGAGAGAAAAAGCTTCCTTTTAACAGGAAGAAACCTCCAGCAGAACCAGGCTCAGTGTGAGCGGCCATCTGCCGAGGCCGACTGGGGTTCAAGGAAACAGAAGCAGAGATAAAAAAAGCAGCTGTAAAAGGCGGCCCCGTCCAGGAAACACACAGCCAGGCAGATGAGCTGCGAGCCAGCTCCCATGTCAGAGAATGAAGAGAGCACATCCAGCCAGTCACAGTCAGAGAAACAGGACTACACTGAAAAACAGACTGATCTCCAACATATATAAACATATTACTGTATGCAGATGACATACTTATTATTGCATACAATGAACCTGATCTTCACACTTTGTTAAGTGCTGGTTATTTGTGGTCTAACCAAATAAAAGTTAAGGATACATCTGCTGGCTGCATTTTCATTAATCATCAAGTTGCAGAAAATTATAATTCAGGAAAATACATTTGCTAAGTGTAAACACTGCAATAAAAAAAACAACAACTAATTTTTCAATCACAGGTTTTTATGCTTTGGTTGCTTCCAAATTATTATATTTGCAAAATGGCAATGGTCACAGTTTTGTTTCACATCACACGAGTCAAATGACTGGTGCGTTGAGACGAGTCACGACCTTACTGATTTTTAAAAAGATGAAAAGGATTGGAATTAGTTGGAGGCAGATTTGGATTCATGAGGAGACTGAGTTTTTTTTTCCATTTGGGTCATGAAGATGACAAGATTTCCATCCATCCATCCATCCATCCATCCATCCATCCATCCATCCATCCATCCATCCATCCATCCATCCATCCATCCTACAGTTACTAGGCAGTTCAGCTACATACCTCATGTGGGATTTGATGTCCAGTAGCTCCAGCGCAGTGACCCGTGGCTCCCCAGCAATGTTCTGCAGGATCTTGAGTCGAGGGCCACAGTGTTTATAAAACTCTGTGCAAATGTTTAACAGGGACTCTCGTGGCCGGCGGAACTCCTCCCTGGCGAGACGCTCGTCCAGCTCCTCCCTCGGCATGCCCTGACCCTCCTCCAGAAGGTGGAGATTGTCCCTGTGAGCAAAAAGCTTCATTATAGTTTGTTCTTTTTTTTCTCTGCCTGTTAAGATTTTATTTGGAGGAATACAAAATACAATCCCACCTGGTGTTGACGCCTCCGGACATAGCGTGGTTGGCTGTTGTGCCTCCCTTGTGGCCTTGGTCGCAGCGGGACATCTGTGGGGCGGTCATTGGCCTGTAGATGGAAAAGTAAAGCATTGAAAGCCACGGAAAAATTCCAACCGGGACTTTTAACAGCTGGAAACCAGACCTGGTGAGAGCTTCAGAGCTGTAGAGCAAAGCCTGTAGGGATGTGGCCATTGAAGCGATCGCTGCTATCTCGTCCCTGGCGGCAGAGGCGGACTCCATTGTTGCAGTGTTGCTCTTAAGCTTCTGAAGGAAGCAGGGAACCAAAGCTTCCAGCACCATAAGCATCTGAAGACTAATGAAAGACCTGAATCAGGACCCGTTTGTTGCAGCAAAAAAAGTTGAGGAAAACTAAGGGAGTTCTGCTTTACCTCCTGAAGGATTCTGGCGCATAGGCGACAACAGTTACACATAACTTGATGGCCTCACTGATGGAAAAGGCTAAGTCTTCATTACCGTAGCAAAAATCTGTGAAGGAAAAAGACAAGTCTGTCAGACATCATCGATGAAAGCGTCCTGGGAACGGCTGGCCAGGGTTTTTATGTAAAGACTTCTAATTTGTTAAGGCTGAACCTTTCAGTATTTATACTTGTTATCATATGTTATCCATTATTATACCGGCCGCATTAAACACTGACTGAATAAAAAAAAAAAAATATTTTCTTACGCAAAATTAAACTACACATATTTATAAAACATAACAAAACAGGAAACTATTAGGTTCATGAAAGAATCAAGATGATTAAAATATGTGAAACACTGCGCTCCTCCAATTAGCGTGAAGCGGGGAAAACTGATAGATCATCTCTTTCTCAGCAAAGAAGTTTAAGTTTTGGTTGACTGAGTGATCGGGAGGACTCCTAAAGGAACTGCGACTGGTGATGACTGATGAGCGGAATGAGACTTATGCCTTATTAATTGGACTGCTGCGGCAGATTTTAATTTGGACCCCAACGGTTTTGATTTTTGAACTTTTTCTTGTTTTTGTGTGGGAAACTGACCGAATACGCGGAGCTACCAGAGTTATTTAGTTGTGGACGACCTATTTTTTGTATGTTGTTTGGGGGGGAACGCTATTTTTGAGAGGCCGTTGTTCTTTTCAGCATTTGGACATTACGGGATTAATTTGATCGGGTGGTTTTGAATTGAATAATAATCAGGCATAAAGAGCATATGATTGTTTGTTTGTTGTTTTTTGTATTAAATTTTGTAGCTTCTCTACAGCTGACACTAAATAACAAAACCCCCCAAAAGACCCCCTTTGTTTTTGTGTAATATTGCCGTTAACCTCTTAATATCCACCTCATTTTGGGAAATTCTCGCCTATTTTGCATATCCACATGGAAAAGCAAATAACTTAGGAACTGTGAGCCCAAATTACATGAGTGATACATTATTTGAAAGCTAACGCGCTCTAGTTTCTGAATATATACATGAAAAGTGGGTGAATAAAACGCCCAAGTTGAATCAGAGTTGTTTTTTTGTTTTTTTATTCTCGAACAGCAGTTATAAAGACATGCTTACTTGTTGTGGCTGCTTTGTCATGGTACATTTTGACATGCAGCTATATCTCTGTTAATTGTGCTTTGGTGCTCGCTATGTCCATAATATGAACTAGGTGGTTGAATTGTGGACAATCTAAGCTTTTCAACAATGTCTAACATGTCTATATTGGTAAAGATTTTACCAGTGTCATTTTTATGCATTCTGAGTTTTTTTTGTAAACGCTTTAAAACGGGTTTTGAGAGATTAAAGGTGTTCAATGTTCCATCTTGCTGTTCTATGTGTCAAAAGTGTGAGTTTACCAAGAGAACGGAGAGGTTTCTCTGCCTTAACCAGCTCCAGAGCATCCAGGGCATCCTGGGTCTCCCCCTCCAACGACACCAGCAGGTCAAAGAGACACTGGGCCGACACTCCTTTTGATAAACCAGTGCTGGTGCTGGTCTGAGAGATCAATCAGAACATCAGAGCTAGAAGAAATCACAGGTTGCAATTTCTGATAAGTTATTCTGACTGTTTAGTGAAAGCCTCACAGTGAATTCCAGCAGTGGAGCAACACTTGCAAACAGCTGGAGGATGAAGGGCTTTCGGTGAAGGATGTAGAACTGCCGGCAGCAAAACTCAATGCCCTGTCGCAGCAAAGGGTTGCTCTCATAGTCGGCATAGACCTGTAACAACACCACAAAGACAACAAAGCATTTATTTCTAAACCATATATTTGGTTCTGAATGCTCTAAAGCATCCTAACTGTACTGAATTTCTGCAATTACACTTTTACAAAGGAAGCAAAAAGGATGGAAGTTCACCTTACTTTGCATTAGGGCAAAGTGTGGGCAATGCTAATACCCAAATAACCTTTGACCTGAACCGTCTCACAGTAGTTATGGTTGTTCAATGTCCTAGGAAAGCACCTACTTCCATATCCCTAACCACCTGGGCCAGTTCCTCCTGAAGAATCCCAAGTCGTTCCCTGGCTAGCCATGAATAGACCCTCCTGGTTCGGGTCCTCTTCCTGTGGTAGGTGCCCGGAAAAACTCACCAGGGAGTCGTCCAGGAGGCATCCTAACCAGATGCCAGAGCCACTGCCAGTAGCTCCTCTTGACGTGGAGAAGTCGCTGCTCTACTCTTATTTGATCTTGAGATCATCAAGCTTCTCATCCAATCTCTAAGGTCCAGACACCTTGTGGCGAAAACAATTTTTAACCACCAGTATCCGCAATCTCATTCTTTCAGTCATGACCTAAAACTCATGCCTGTAGAAAAGGGTTTGGAACAAAGATCAGTCGATAAACCGACACACTGATACAGCACCCCGTTCACTGTAGACGCACCAATCTCCCTATCAATCTCCCACTCCACTTTCCCTCCCATAGACACTAGATACTTAAACTCCTCCACCCAGGGGCAGGATAGCGTCCCCAACCCAGAGAGGGAACTCTACCCTTTTCCGGGTCAAGACCATGGCCTCAGATTTGGAGGCACTAATCCTCATAAGGGCTGCCTCACACTCAGCTGTGAACTGTTCTAAATAGGTGGCGTTGTAGATCAAGGCCTGGAGAAGTCAACAGGAGCATGTCACCATTTCTAAAGCCACCAGAATGGATCCCCTCAATACCTTGTGCCTAAATATTCTGTCCATAAACACGAATAGAATTAGTGACAAAGACAAACTTTGGTGGAGTCCAACTCTCACTGGAAAAAGGTCCGACTTACTGCTGGCTAATGCAAAGAAGTAGAGATGTACAATAAAATCTACATTGGAACACCAAAGCAGCAATAGAAACCCAAAGAGACTAACTTTTGTCTCGGATTAGGGCAGTTCTGGAGCAACACTACCGCCCGAACAATCTATTACAACATCCTGCGATTGTTTGGTCCAGTTTTCTCTTTTTGCAAGGTGAAAGCCAACAGGGCCACCTTCCCTGGATCAGAAAAGCAGGGTAAATGCATACCAATGTTAAGCTCTTTATTTAGTTTAGGCTTCTGAATCTGTCTTAAGGTTGCATAAATCCCAGACTCTGCAAATGATCAGAGTTGGGAAATTACTGTCCACCAACTAGGCACAGATTCATTCACTTCTTCAAATCAAGACCATTATCCAAAGATCTGGATTTATTATACCTGGAGCATAGTAGGAAGGATCCACTGGTATCCGCTCAGTGAGAAGAGGTGGTTAAAGTGGACGGCTGTGTTTATGGCGGTGGCCGTGTACTGCCTAAGTAGGGAGCTGTCCTCCGGGTGCAGCAGCAGTGCTCCGTTGAAGACGTTGAGGAACAGCATCATCTCGTCCCCCCAGGGGTACTCGCTGGGCATGCCGAGAAACATCTCCTCCAGGAGCTTAATCCAAAGCACTTTGTGGAGAGTGTCCAGACCAAATAGCTCCTTACCTGGTTGGGACAAGGAAATAGTGGTGAGGTTACCGTATATATGTCTGTTGTTCACTTGCACAATGACAGAAGTATTTTACCTTGTGGCTCATTGAAGAGAGAGAACTCTGCATCAATAGCAGTTCGAGGGAAGGATGGAAGTCTCAGCAGGTCTTCTTGCAGCAGGGAGACGTGGGACTGCTTGTGTACCGCTGGCATGTGTTGGGTAAGAGATATCAGGAAGAGGACCCGACCAACCTCCTCCATTTTACGGGTGAACACCTGAGTAGATGATTGAGGATGCTTTTATCCTTTCAGGATGAAAATTTGTTCATTGAAGAATTTTCAGACGTAAACTGTTACCTGTTTCTGGATAAGTTCTTGTCCTTTCTCGGGCAGCATGTGGACTAGGTTAAGTTGAGGAGAAACTGACCTCCGGAAGGGATAGATGTCTCTGACATAAGTCTGGGGAATAAAAACCACAAAGAGGCTTCAATCAGAGGCAACCAATATCTCCCTCAGTTTTTCTGAAAATGTTTCATTACCTATCCCTGAGTCAACTGTCAATTCTGGCAGCTTGCACCAGAGCAATGTTTAGTTGGAATATCTGTGCTTTTAAACATCGTCACCCTAAGCACATTCCAAGTCAGATGCAAATCAAAGACCCAGCCATCATTCTCCAGGGTCGTCTGTATGTGTTTTGTGTTTGGTCATTTGATTAATGAAATGTGGGCTTGTATGAGGTCTACGGAGTGAGCTTTAAACAGAATTGTAAATGCTTGGATGCTGAAACTGCACTTCTTTCCCTCTGTTCATTGATGGCTTTCTTTTTTTAACAAAGATTTCTTCCTTTACCTCTCTTTCAAACAGTCTGTCCTCCATCAAAATTCTGAACATTCTGCTAGTGTACATCGAAATCTTGCCCGGAGCTGTTGTTTGTTTGTCCTCCGATGTAGGAAGACTGCATTAGTGAGGTTTTTAAATGCAACAGCTGCTACTGGAATCTTTTTTTTTTTTTTTTTTAACAAAGTTGCTTTACTTTAATAAAGATTGAGGACGTTTGTGTCTACACAAGTCAGTAAGACTTTCAAAACTGTAGGCTAAGATTTGAACTTTGACTTCTCAAAGTCAGACACGGTCAGTGCCCACCATGGGATTGTTCAAGTCTAGGGTTATCAAACGTGATTGTATCACGTTTGATAATGGACTGAAAGGTATCAAACGATTGTTCAAGTCCAGGGTTATCAAACGCGAGGCCAAAAGGTTTCCAGATGGATTTGCTCCGCATATCCATCTGGAAACCTTCGGTTGAAGTAATTTTGGGAAGGGGCGAAAATACTGGTTAGCTGATTGGAATATGTTGGTGATAGATGGGCCAAATAAACCAATCAGATCAACGAAGCATATGACGTAACAGAGCGACGACGAAGAGGAGCCAATTGATAGATCAAACTCTTGCCGAAACCAGTCAGGAGATAAGCAAAAACATCTTTTCCTCTGAGAAAAGCCTCCAGAGCAGTGTTTTGTTCTTCTTTCAGTGAAGAAATACTCTGTAATTCCGATAAAACTTTCTCGATAGCCACGCTAACGCTAGTTTCATCGGCTGAAGCCGCCATGTTCTTTAGACTGAACTGTCGCGCTTCTCTTTGCGTCACACCTCAATCCGCCTCAAAGCCAACGCTGATTGGACGTTCGTTTGGTGAACGGCTCCAAATTTTCTTCAACGGAGAGTCTCCAGATTAGCGAGTGAAATCTTGAAAGCTTGCGAGATCAGGATTGTCTATGGCTATGGCCATGCTTGCTGGCATGCAAACTCCTAGTTTCCTCGAAGATGTATAACCTTCAGCTTTGCAATATTACAAACCTGAGCAATGGAATTGTTTTTTCACAAGTATTTTAGTTTTTTTGATCCTGATGGGTTCTTCCTCCCATCTCCCTACCTATTCTCATTTCATACCTCCTCCCTTATTCCCTACTCCTTCTCTCCCTTCCTTCCCCATTCCAATATTCCCATGCAGGTTTTCTTTTTAAACCTCAAATCGTCCCCTGCAAGGACATGGTGAGAGATACAGTTTTTATCGTCATCTACCCTCTATATTTGCAATCCTTATCCTTAACCTAAGGGCAGCACCTTTTAATAGCTGCAACCTCAGGCACCTGGCTATGTATGCTTTTGTATTGTGTCTCTTGAATGGGCTGTAGTGGAACAAATTTTATTGTGCTCTGTACAATGAAAATAACGGATTTCTGATGATGATTCTGATATATTGCAGGGTTGGAGGTTCTTTTCAGAAACCTTACATAACCATTCTGGTATTGTAGGCATGATTATGGTTGACCTGCAGTATCATTAAAAAACTTTGCTCTATTCAATATAGCTAGCCTGGGAAAACCAGGTACTTGAAATAAAGCTGCTCTATTAACAAAATAACTGTTTCCTTTTCGGCAATAAAGATATGGTCAACTAATTGAATTTTCTGACCATGTATTTAAATGGGGGCAAAATATAATGGCTTTCACAATTTTTTATGTCAATAAAAGTTCTGTTTTTCTATCATGTTTTAGAAAAAAATCTGATAATTTAGTGAAATATATCTGTAATAAAATCAGGTAAGAGAGACGTTAAAAAGGTTTATTTTTAATAAATGATTGTTCAGTTAAGGTAAGGCAGGGATAGAGTTTTCTATCGTGTAAAAGGCACAAAAAAGAACATTTAATGAAAAGCTTAGTAAAGACTCACATGTAGTTCAACCTTCATAAATAATCGTGGAATAGATATGGATTAAAATATATTTATAGGTTTTTATTTTCAAGTTTATACACATTTTTGCTAATATTCATTTAACCCTGTGTTATCATCAGCAGGACCTGTCTGCCAACTGTCCTTGGAGATGTGACCACATTGCGACCAATACCTCAGATCTCCATTAAGTTTTTATTTTAAGATTGCTTTTAGCAGGCTTGGCCTTTATTTGACAGTGAGCTGAAAGCAAGAGAGCCAAGGAAGACATGTTGCAAAGGTCAGCAGTACTAACTCTGATCCTGCTGATATTTCAAACTCCAGCCAAAAACTATTAGCATTTTAGCTTATCTTGTATAGACTAACAATAAAATTAAGTCGTTTGAACCTTTATCTTGAGTTTTATCTTTACTTTACACAAAGTGATAGAGGGTGAATGTTAATCTCTCTAAAAGCTGTCTTAACTAAAGATAACTTCAGCGTTGAAATATAAACACCTGCCGTTTATTGTTTGCAAGCAAAATTTCTCACATGAGTTCTAGAAGATAGAGCCTCTGATCAGGTTTCCATGTCAGGGGACCTATAATAGGACAGTCTTTCACAAATAATCTAATCAGATTAAATATTGCCCTTTTGCAGTCTGACGATGCTATATTAACCAAGATATATGATTTGTTACGTATGATGATCACTGAGAGTGTTAGAGAGAGATGTAGAAAATGTTAACTGTGTACTCTATGTTAGATGCAAGATGGCCTATGAATTTCTGTTACCTTATTTGGATATTCTGTGGTTTGGGGGGTTGTATGCAGGAAGCTACAGCTTTAAGGGCGAATTATACTTCTGCAACCGCACACATCGCGAACCAGTTTTGCTGGTATACTTCTGCATCGTCGGTCTGGAATTTTCTAGGGATGCCCAGCAGTTTCCCGCCAAAGCGCTAGGGGGAGCCTATTCGAGAACTCGCGAGAACTTCGGCGGATGGTCAAGAGAACTTCGGCAGTGCCGGCAGGAGTGTTTGTTTTCCGAGACAACATATCTGAGGAATCGAGCAAGTGGTTGAACTTTCGAAACTCCTCGATCCACCTTTGGTCGTGCACAGAGACAGATTTGACGGTTGCAGAGGCTATGCGTCAGAAGTATAAATTGTCCTTTAGACTTTTTAGCCAGATTGATCCTGAGAGGGCGCAGTTTTATGCCGGGCATACACTGTGCAATATTTTCAATCGTTGCACGCATCCACAGCTCAAACTGTAAGACGAAATCGCAGGGTTTAACAGTTCCCAAAAAAAGTTAATCTGAGTTCTACCTTGTTGTAGTGAATGAGGTTCCATCTTTTGTCCATCAGGAAGTAGTGAGCAGATCTTGCTTCGGGAATGTTGAAGAATTCAAGGCACTCCTGGTGAGACGAAGAAACCACAAAGTTAAATTAACTGGTGAATAGTTCATCAGCATTTTCTAAACAGTTTTCTACACCCATTTCTAAAAGATGGCAAATAGTTAATGAATACAATTATTCTCGACCCATAGTGCAACTCTGAGAGACACATTGTGCAACCATTTCATTGTTGTAAACATCTTTATGCTGGACTATGCTACAAGCACATGGCTAGTTTGGTGACTATATTTGCCTGATAAGCATAAAACATCCATCAAAAATAATCTCTTTGGTCTTTACCTTTAATAGGGCATCAAACTGGGTGTCTTCATGGACTGGCAGCTGAGTTGGGATGTCACACTCATTCTGGCCGTGTACCACAAGGGTTTTGGTTCCTAAAGCGAACCCATCACAAAATAGATCATCATAAACCAGATGTTTTGAATCGCTAAAGAGTTTAAACGTCAGTGTGCTGACCTGGCATGGATGCAGTGACAAGCAGTTTGACCTCACACTGCTCCTTCTTCATGGTCTGCTTTAGGTCTTTGAAGAACAGCCCCTCCACGTACCCCACCACCTCCCACAGGAAGGTCAGCGTGGCCGAGATGGCGTCCATACCCCACTCGCACGGAGTGCGCACAAAATACATGATCAGCCCAACCTGGAAGAAGAAGTCTGGTTCAGAAAAAAGTGTTTTTTTTATATAATATTTATCAGAGTTTGGATATTATTGTATGTTTTACCAGGTAGTTAAAGAGGATGTGAGAAGTCTGCGCAGGCAGATCCCCGATGTTTAGCAGCAGCTTCCTCAACATGTAGATCAGCTCGTCCTGGAGTAAAACCACAAAACAAGGACATCTTGTAAAGTAAGTTTAGTTTCAATTATTGATAAGAGAAAACCGCTCCTGATTCATAAGGTGCATTCACTCCAAACAAGAATACAGTTAATTTTACATGTGGTCCAGCTTGAGTTGGTCGCTTGACATTCCACCGCTCACCTACATTAAAGGAATAGTACACCCAAAACATGATTAGCCTTCATTTTCTACTCACCCCATGCTGAACAACACTCTGGAGTACTTTTTTGATATCTCAAATGCATCTGGAGATCTGGGAGGCTTCTTGCTGTCTGCTGACATTCAAATAATGGAGGTCTATGGTGCCCGAGGCAGAAAGGTCCATAAAAGTCCACAAAAAACGTGTCAATATTCCTCCATACTGCTCGTCCAATGTATTCCAAGTGTCCTGAGTGGGTAGGGTCCATAATTTACTCGAAACAAAGTCATTTAGAATGTTTTTAGAGCATAAACACTTGTGTATAGGATTTCCTAAAAGCGCGTTCACGAGCCTACAGAAACTGCGGCAGACCAAACCAGATGAAAGTGCGCATTCAGCTCGGCAAAGAACTCATGCTCTTCCTCAACACTGAAGTCCTCAGACATTTTTCTTTCGTTGTTTCTTTCTTTGCACAGGTAAACAGCAAATTTCTTCTTCTACGCTTGCATTATCAAGAGCAGATGCTGAATGCGCACTTTCATCTGGTTTGGTCTGCCGCGGTTTCCGTAGGCTTATGAACTCGCAGGCGCGCGCTTTTAGGAAATCCTATACACTACTGTTTATGCTCTAAAAACATTCTAAATGACTTCTTTTCGAGTAAATTATGGACCCTACCCACTCAGGACACTTGGAATACATTGGACGAGCAGTATGGAGGAATATTGACACGTTTTTTGTGGACTTTTATGGACCTTTCTGCCTCGGGCACCATAGACCTCCATTATTTGAATGTCTGCAGACAGCAAGAAGCCTCCCAGATCTCCAGATGAATTTGAGATATCAAAAAAGTACTCCAGAGTGTTGTTCAGCATGGGGGTGAGTAGAAAATGAAGGCTAATCATGTTTTGGGTGTACTATTCCTTTAAGCCTGCACTGACAACGCAGATAACATGGTTGTCATGGTTTTGGTTCTGTTTAAGTTTTCTTTCAGAGTTTTCATTGGTTTTACTTCCATATTGTGTTTTCCACTTGTATTTGAGTTCTTATGTATTTCATGTTTACCCTCTGTTGTCCTCTTGTGTCAGTAGTGATGCTATGAGATGAAACGAGGCTTCAAGGCGTGTGTTGAGTAATGGAGGGGGCGTTTCCACGAAGCGTGTGTCGAGACATCATTCATTTAGGGGAGGGTCCAAAATTGATGACGTCCGAAGCCTCGCTACCCTGATACCATGTGACTGCTTTGGGAAGTGGTTCAGAAAGCGCAAGACCTTCGACAGGCATTTAAATAGCCTCAGTGTTCAGTCTAGATGTGGGAGCTTGTAGGAGAGCTGTGGTCAGTTGGATAGCGTTTGGATAGTAAAAATAGATTGGTTGTTTTTCCAAACAATCCAGTTGGTTAAAACAATTTTAGTTAGATCAAACAATGTAATAATGAAAATCTGAGCAAGCTGTTGGAAACAGTTGTAACTTAAGTAATAAGTAGTATTGTTGTCAAATTGTAGTTATCAGTGATAGTGGAGTCAGCTGTAAGACTTATATGCCTGCAAGTGACTGTTCAAGATCCGCCTTAGACTTTTGAAATTTGTAAATTTACTTAACAAGTATTTTGGCTAATGTGGGTAATTTTTATTGATTTGCCCTAATAAAAATATAGTTTGGGTTAAAACACAGCAAATTTAGATTGGTTGGTTTAGCCAAAATATTGGTTTAACACATAACTTCCAACCCAATTAAAACCAAAAAACGTAGAAAAACCATTTTGCTCATCATTGCCCAATTTGCACAAACTGTCCGCTTGAGCTCATTTCACTAAAATAGCAGAACAACTGTGTACCGTAAATTATGGTTCTCTTCTCTTCTTTTAAATGATTGTTCTCTTCTAAGACATTTTACGCAAATACAAAAGATTTTATTATACACACCGATTACCATGACCATTAACAATTTCAAAGGAACATAAATGGGAAAAGGAAAAACAATTGCAAAAGAAACACAGATTTTATTACTAACTGTAGTTCTGCACTCCACCAGTAGGAGGTGACATGTTCATATGAGGCTTTATGAACTGTGGGGATGGTTGAAGCACTTTGGCGTAACGGTTCAATGCCTCATGAGGCTTCATCTCAACATCACTATGGCTCTGTTCGAATTCATAGGATGCGTCCTCCGAAGGCCAGATTCGAAGGACGATTACGTCATGCCGCTGCGCCAAGGTCTGGTCGGATTCCAAGACCCCTCATTATGCGGCCAACAAATGCGTCCTTTTTGCGTGATTTGAAAAATGGGTCCGATATATCCTCGCTATCCTTGGTTTTCCCAGGATTCATTGTGAGACCAAGCAAGCCAGCTGCTCCGTGATCAGAGGAGAGGTTACTTGGCGCCAAAGAGTGATGAATATTGGAAGTTCAGTTTAATATAATACAAGTATGTGAATAGTTCCGTCTGAAATGAATGAAAATAGTTGTTTTAATGGTTATTGATTCAGATATTTGTTTTATCCCTTACTGTGTAAATGGGTTTGGCTGTAATTTAAGGACAGATTCTAATATATCTGCAGTGAGAGGACTATAAATATGATAGGATTTATTTTTTTATTGCTGTTTTGCACAATTTGCCAAAACTCTTCCGGTCTCCTTATTCAAGGATTACCTTGTTTTGTTTTTTTTACTTACAAAACGTGTTTTGTGCTTGCAACAATACTGGATCAAAATTCACTCCCTGTTCAACAAACCATGGTGGACCTTAATTGTACAGACAGAGTCACAGAACTGTAAGAGCTGCTGCTGATGCTGTACATCAAAGCCACATTCAGTCCCTGGTTGGTTTACATGAAGCAAGCTGATTTCTAAAATTCTGAGAAATTTTCCTGTGCTCCTTGTCACTACACTTTGATCACCCAATAAGCATCATTTGCATCACTCAAAATGCCATCCTTTAACTATTTTAATTCAATAACTTTAAATTAGATACCAACAGTAAATGTATGGAAACATGTATTCCATCATTATCTTTAGGCAATATAGTAGTAACACAGGTTCCCCCCTGTTGTCTTTCATTCTATTAGCTAAAATGGTTGCTAAAAACTTAATCTGACAGAAAGCAAACAAACTTTGTAAGCAGAGAAGGAGAGTTTGGAGGAACATTTTCTATTGGCTGGAACTGTTGCTAGGCAAAAATGGATATCACTGGATCCAGTTGTTTTGCAATTTTTGTAGATATACCTTAAGGCTCATTATGCTCAGAACCATGATGAACCAGTTCTGGATTTTAACCTGCATCTTGATTAAAAAAAGGAAATATCTTAAAACATGTGGTTAACTATTGTCATGAGCAATCGTCACCATTAGCATTTAGGTTTTTTGCTATGATTATGTCATAAAAAAATAAAGCTTTACTGTTTTTGCTGTCGATTGTTAATTTTTGTCTCAAAATGCTCTCCCACCTGTCTGTTGCTCACTGTGAGTTTCTCCAGGAAGTGGCGGAGAACCAGAGCGGGATCTTCAATAAGGCAGTTCCAGAGGATTTGCTGTGCGACGGCGCTCACTAAAGAAAAATAACAGTAAATGTTAAGTAGGGAATCAACAGTCAAGAATTTATTAAATAAAACATGGAATAGAATTTGTTCCATGATTGTTGCAATACAAAAAACAACACATTTTGAAAAAAATCCTTCCTGAACCAAAGCTTTGTAAATCGTTTTAATCAAACAATAGGTTTTGACACCATCCTAGAGAGAAATATCAGTTGTGCTGCTGCCATTAACACATTTGTTTATAGATGTTGGAGATTGGCCTGTTTTTCAGTGTAGTCCTGTTTCTCTGACTGTGACTTCATCCTCTGATTTGGGAGTTGACTCTGAGCTTGTCTTCCTGGCTTTGTGTTTCCTGGACGGGGCCGCCTTTTACAGTTGCCTTTATCGCTGCTTCTGTCTCTTTGAACCCCAGTCGGCCTCGGCAGATGGCCGCTCACACTGAGCCTGGTTCTGCTGGAGGTTCACACTGTCGCTACAAGCATGCTTAGTATGAGGGATTGCATTCGAGGCCAATGAGTCGATGCAATCAACTGGTTTTCCTTAGACAGAAAACTTTGAATCAATTTAACTGTATGATCTGGTGAACTGTTAAGTGCCTTGAGATGACATTTGTTGTGAATTTGCACTGTATAAATAAACTGAATTGAATTGAATATTTCCATTTTTTTTTTTCAATTGCATTTAGAGAGAGTACTTTTCCTCCCCTTCTGGGGTGGTCTGTAAAATGCTATTCGAAAAAAGACATATGGGAACAAAAACAAAAGGAAAGTTACTTTCAAAACCGTTTTTTATTATTAAATTGCTCAAAGTTTAATTTCTGAATGTATTCCTTTTTTCAAATTCCAATTTACAAAAGTCGTTTTTTGCATCAATGATGGGAGGAAACTCCCTCCATACATTTCCTCTTCACAATACAAAACATAAATAGGCTCTGATATGCTATAGTTTCTCCTATTTTAAAGACCCAGTTTGTAAGGTTTAGTGCCATCTAGTGGTGCACTACATGAACTGCAGTCGACAAAGAACTGCATTCTGGTGCAAAAAGCTGCAAAGTTCCTGTAGAAAAGAAAAAATTCTAGTTTTAGACCTACCAGCCACACCATCCTCTCTGACTTCTCCATCTTCCATGAGGTGGACTATTGGTAACACTGCCGCACAGATGCATGCTGGGAAGACAGCTTGAGGCGGTTGAAGCATGTGGTGAGTAGGAGTGTGGTCTGTTGTGTTTTCTTCATCTGTTTAAATGACAAACCACTAAAGGTTATCAGATTTTCTTTAATATTTAAGAGACATGATCATGAATTTATTGCAGACATTTTAGCAGTGGCAGGATTTACACCTGGGACCTGCAAACCACCAGAGATAGAAGCGAAGTAAGGATTTAAAAGAAGGAAGGAAGAACGGTAGGACACAAGGAAGCAGGAAACAAATACATGAAGTAGCAAGGACACAAGAAAGGAAGGGAAAGAAAACTTAATGTTTTTTTTATTTTTTATTATCTTCATACCTTCTGCACTTGCCATGGAGCGGACGGACCAGACCGAACCTCGGCGAAACGAGTAATTCCTGTGAGAGTTACTGGAAGCGCAGGACGGGCTGACGGAAAGACGGCGGGCTGTGAGGTTCACCACTTCTTCTGCTGGCGGGATCAATGCGGAAAAACAACAGGCAGTCAGAGAGCCGACCTTTAAATCCACCACCTGTGTAGCCGGCAGCTACCACCTTCTTCCTCCTGCTCTGGTGGAGGGCTGCAGGTGGGCTCATAGCAGGCCTCCTGAGCCACCGGGATGGCCGTGATGATGCTAGCCTCGCGGCCTAGGCGCCGCTTTTCCTCCTCCTGCTGCAGGTTCTTCAGGATGTGCTCGGCTCGCTGGTGGGAGCGCGACACAGCTCGCGCGGAAAAGGATTTCTAAACAGAAAACAGCCCCAAGTAGGTTCAAACCGTTCTGGAAAGCAGGCACAGCTGTTGTAAAAAAAAATTCTTTTTCTTTTATATGACTGGAGGAGACAGGACAGTAACTCCCCTCCAGAACACTGGCCTCAGACCCATCCTGAACAAAAAAAAACATTGAACAAAGTTTAGGGAAGCACCAAACTGTCAATTCCCCGCACTTTAAAATCCTCTAACAGTCACTGAACGCACCATAGCTGAATGGCTAACTTAAGCCGTGTAGCTGAACATTCGTTGTTTGCCATCTTGACTTTTGAAGTTATGATCAGATTTTATTCTTTAATTTTCATTAAAAAAAATCTAAATAAATAAAACTTGATTAATCTAACATTAATATCCTCTTCTATTTTATTAATCTTCCTTTTGTTTCTAAATACAGTTACCGCCATGTGGAATGGCGGGATGGTGTGTTCAGGGCTGTATGCGTTAGTTTCAACCCAAAAATAGTATTTGTTCAGCTTTGGCCTGAACTGCCAGGGCGGAGATTTTGAAAACCATCTCTAGTAAAGGTCACAGCTACAACTTTTTTAATCAAAATAGGCCATTTAAAATAATAAAAATAATACACCCACAGTGCATCAAGTGTGGTGCAGGATAAAAGTGTTGATTTTAGTGAAAGTATATAAATAACTGTTTAATATATTTTGATGGGTCCAAAATATATAAATGTTTACTTCTGGTTAAGATGCCAAGAAAGGATTCGGTACCAATAGGAATGCTGAGTTGAAGTCGGATTCAAGTAAAACAAGCTAGAAGCAAAAGAAGCGGGAAAATCGGTCAAGGTTTCTTATAGCATTGGTGCCGACTTAAAGGGATCCATTTTCAAATTAGCAAAGATATTGTAAGGTGTTTAATTTTCAAAAATTGAAATATGTTTGAAATAATATGTTGTTACACAGATGTCACCATGTTGCTGCAATGCATTCTGGTTAAATGATGTATGCTAGCTCCTGTAGCGCTAGCTCCATTTTGTCAAAGCAGAATTAGTAACGTTAAACCTTTTCAGTTTGAACTGGAATACATTGAAACTGATAACATTATAAAGATTGAGGAAGACCAAACTAAGGAAGTTAGCCGAAGAAGCTGGTGTTTGTGTGGTTACTGCTAGGTGCTAAGAGATGCTTAAGCCGGGCTTGCACTGCGATTTTTTGCCCTTTTCGGGGCGACTTTCCAGTCGTGCGAGAATTTTCAGATCCGCCCAACTTTCAGCCTGATCGTGCGTCGTGTAGCGTACAGGGAGTAATGAGGGGCGATCAGCCTCTTACGACCAACTCCTGATTAGGAATCGTAAGGTCGGAAGAAAATCGTTCAGTGGGCATGCGAAAACAAGGGAAGTTCGTTCTGTAAAATTGACATACCATAGTAGCCAGGTTTGCTCAGCCATGTATTTGTCGAAATACGTTATCGCCTTTTCTTTTTAGGGCTTTCAGCACAAAATTGCATAAATTGCCAAGGCATCGCGTTTCTCTCTAGTGAGCTTCATATTCCTCTTCTACTCATTTGGCTTCCGGATAGACGAGTCAGAGTAGCTCCATCTCACTGCGGAGCTAAGTCCCATGTGGTTTTTAGACGTAGAGTCGTGAACTGTGAACTCAAACTGTTGGACGAAACCGCGGGGTTTTGTTGTACAGCATGAACTCTTGCTGCGTGCAACGATTGAAAAAATCGCACAGTGTATGCCCGGCTTTACCCAGACATGGAGCTATGCTACAAAGAGCCCCAGTTTCCAACTGAGACTGTTGACGGTTAGCATTGGGAAAATTTTTCACGAATGGAGAGGCTTCATTGTCACCGTAAACATTATCTTCCGATTTGATTCTTATGTTAGCTTCTGCTAATTGAGTTAGGTATAGCTAATATAGTAAACAGTAGATCACAAATTGATCACATTTGTTTACTTCAACAAATATCTCATGTATAGCTCATGAAAACTTTGGGGCAGTGATGCAATGTCTATATTTATACCTTGCAAATGTGTTAAAAAACAACTCTGGTAATGTTAGCTGTCCTGTTGTACGTAGGTTCCATTTAAGTAACACCTAACTCATTCATTAACCCAGCAGGCATTGTGCATGCGAAAAGATGGTGACCTCTATGAGTGGAAAATATAACATGGAATTTTAATTTTGAAGTAGTGATGTGTTTTTTACATGTCACAAGCTGCAATTTTTAAGCTAACAGAAAAATTATAACGTATTAAGGCTGAGATATTTAATGAATCGTGGATCCTTTTGAGTGAGCAAAAAATAAACTCTGGAAGGCAAGTAAATGTATGGTTGAGTTAGTATTAGCATTAAGGGACCTACCCACCGGCAAACAGAACAGAAACTGAGTGGGTGAGCGTGAGAACGCCACCTACTGGTCGGGGGAGTTAAAACTTGTAGCTATCACCTTTAAGGACATGTTCGTAGGGACAAATTGGGTGAAAGTTACTGTATCCCTCAAAGTGCTTTGGTATCTCTCCATACAGAACCTCTAAACACATGATACAATCAACATTCAGCCATTCTCAGTTGATGAAACCATGCATGAACAGCACAACAGTAAACACATCTGTACGCCTGATGCATGCTGTTATTTTTTTCCACTCTTTATTCAGTCAAAGCAAGTGCTGGATGACTTTCCCGACGATGAAAGATGCAGCACAAGATAGGACCAGTCTCCTCTCATGTTCTCGTTGACCTGAGTTAACAAGATGCATCAGCCCAAACACTCAGACAGAGATGTCAACTTACTATGGTATGGACTGATGGAATTAATGTGGGCAACTAAAAACAAAGACAGTTCATAGATACGAATTATAGTATGTAATGTGTGCTTGAAAGGTCGTCATCAGAATAAAAAGAGAGTTTGGTAAATTCCTGTTAAAAAAATGTAAAAGTAACCCATCTGTGCGTACAGACTGGTCTTCGTTAATCGGGTCCTGGACGCTGCCAGTGGTCTGGGGCACCCAGGGGGGGTCGAAGATGGGGACGCAGGGCATGCCAAGGATTGGAGACGGCAGAGTGAAGTTGATGCTTGGCGGAGGGATCTGATAGAAACAGCACAGAAGTGGTCAGAAACATTGGTTATCACATCAATGCCTTTTGCACCATTGGTTTACATTTTCATCACTGCTGCACTTTATAAATAGAAATGTTCATCTTCACTGCTAAGCTGCTGCTCATTCACTGTCGAAAAGCTGCACGTAAAGGAATTTCGTTTTGTGTACACTCTGGGTACTCCATACTTTGAAGATCTGCTGGGCTCCCTCCTCCATCCGAGGCCACACCTGATAGCGGAAACGCCACAGTGTGTAGAACTTTAGGACAGAGTTGATGCGCTGACAGGCCTCCTGGTGTTGGAACTCCGCCATCATCATTTCGGTCACTGCGTCGGGGACCTTGACGGCGCAGAGGAGGAACATAGCGGCTGAAGGAGCGTGGAAAGGGAAAATGTTAGTATTTGTATGAGCTGAAGGGCAAAGATTTCGCTCCAGAGTTTCGACTAACCAGCTGCAGCCGCCATATGCTCGTCAACGCTAAGCAGCAGCTCCCAGGCGGCGGGCTGAATGTCTCCATACATGTCATCAGTGAGAATCGGGGCAGCCTTTATCAGCAGTGAAAGAGGAGCTGGGGACAAACTCATCACCTGGAAAGAATCACTGATGATTTGTTTTCCTTCGTGTACTTGATTTTATTGTTGTAACTGTTATAAAATAAACTTTTGATTGAGTTGAAACTACCGTATTTTCATGACTATAAGGCGCATATAAACGTCTTTTTTTCCCCTCAAAATGTGGGGGCCGCCCTATAGTGCGGTGCGCCCTATGTGTGTTGTTACTGCGGACGTTGTTGAGACCACCATGAGATTGTTAAAGGGGGAAGTGTGGGCGTGGATTGTGTATAAAAGAACAGGTGTGTGCTTATGCAGAACTCCTCATTGAGGAGATGATGAAAGAGTGGCTAAGGGAGGTGTATGTAAGGAGACCAGGTGGTTTTTCACCATCGCTGTTAATCTGTGACTCCATGCGTGCCCATCTCACAGCCGATGTGAAAAACATGGTGAAACAAATGAACGCTGTGCTTATTGCGGGAGATCTGACAAAGGAACTTCAACTGCTTTCACAGCGCACGCAGCAGAAGCAGCAGAAGCAGCGAGTTTACATGCAAAGTCAATTGTTGACACGCATAAAGGCGCAGCAAAAGGTCACGCCGCAAACGCGCGCTGCTCTAGATGGAAAAATTGAAGTTTTGCTGCTCGACGCGCCGCATCAACCAATCAGAGAAGCTGATCTAGGAGCTGACAGCGAGACAGACACATCGCTGATGATACAGAGCGCTATGATTACTCGTCTGAAACAGTTTATTGACGACTAAATTAACTTAAAATGCTGAAACCTGCCGACAGAATATGTACGCTTTTATTATCCTGGTGCCTGCAGTTTGGATTATTTAGATGAAAAACACCTGCCAGCCACCGTGGTGAACCGCGAGGAGGCGACCCGGCCAGAGGCTGCTGTTGAATTAAGGTTTCAGGTGGATTTTCCTACTTAAAAACATATTAAAACTACTTTATTCCCACTGATCACAGCAAATATAGCTGCAAGGCAAAGAAAGGATAGGATAACTCCGTCAAACGCGCATCAGACATACTTTTGCACCGCGCAGCCAGAGTAGCAAAGCTGCTGCAGCTGCGCGTCAGAACTAACTGGTACAATCTAAACTGCAGGCACCAGGATAATAAAAGCGAACATATTCTGCCGACAGATTTCTGCATTTTAAGTTAATTTATGCATCAATAAACTGTTTCAGAGGAGTGATCACAGCGCTCTGTGTCATCAGCGACGTGTCTGTCTCACGGCCAGTTTGATTAATACTTTGTAATAAATACATGAATAAAGCACAATCATACTCAGTTTTGCTCCTGCTCTATTTTTAAATACGCAGTAGAGGTATTTAAACGTAGTAGAGGACATGTACCTGTATATAAAAAACGCGCCCTATAGTCCGGTGCGCCTTATGTGTGTGTTAAATACAGAAATGGCCCACATAACTGAGACTGCGCCTTTTAGTACGGTGCGCCTTATCGTCGTGAAAATACGGTACTTGAGAAAGCCAGCTAACCTGGTTGCGGATGTACTTGAGCATGCCGGTGTCCTTCTTCCCTTCTGCGTTGGAGTCGGTAGGTTTCCTCTTCATGGAGGGAGTCCTCAGGCAGGATTTATCTGAACACTACATGGAAAATCACACTGTTTAGAAAGCCCATGCCGTACTCCAACCTTCAATAGCTCTTGCTTTTTACCTCCTTGTTCTTCTTTGCGCGTCCACCAGGGGCACCAGAGGCACTGTCCTCTCTCAGGCTGTCCACCGTCTCACCGTAAACGAGCTTGATGGCGCGGACAAGACGGGCGCAGGAGCGGCCGTGATGCTGGTAGCAACGTGGGTGACAGAAGTCTACGTGTGTGCAGATGAAACTCTGCTGGTTACACAGCAGAATCATTATCTGTAGAGAGACAGAGACGGACGACAGGGAGGGAGTCAGAAGGAGCCGCGGAGGATATGGAGTGAATTTGGTTCCTTTATTTTGCAAGGAATACAAGTTGTGAATGGAAATAAAAAAGAAATAAAAATAAATCTGGAAATAAAACCCTTTTTCCTCATTAAGCTTCTTCCTGGACTGATTTTTTTTTTCTAAAATTCACATTAAGAAAACATGTTCTTTACAACAATAATGGAACAAAGTTCACTCCACAGAAGACAGACTGTAGGACCATCAGCTGAGGTTGATGGACATACATGGAGCCAGGACATGTTGCGATGGTAGTTGTCTTCAGCTCCTCCTGAGCCCTGACCCTCAGGCTCAATGCTGGGTTCACTGGTGCTGAAGGGACTTCCTGCAACATTAAACATGAAGACTCATTAAAAATGGAAGAAAACTGCCATACACTGTAAAAAATTAAATAAAAATGCTAGAACGCTGAGATCAAGAAAAGATATCACATAAAAAGTTATTTAAGGAAATTTTATCTAAACTATCAGATAGAAATACTGAAAATGATTTAATCATTTGTTGAATCAGAAGAAAAAATGGCAGCAGGAGAATACTTCAAAAATGCAAACAAACTAGATAAGATGCTAACGCCTATTACTTAAAAAAGAAAATGGGGTAAAAAAAAAAAAAGGGGGAAATAAATAAAAAAAAAAAAATCTGAGAGAATGGCAAACTTACCCTGTTTTCAGTTTAACTTTGGGAACTTTCAGTGTAACCGGCTGCATTGAAATTCAATTTAAATCAATTAAGTTTTTATATATATATATATATATATACAAAATCTTTGAGTATATGAATCGACTTCTATGAATTAATTAGACTTGATTTAGAATAGGAAAGTCTTTGTTTTTTACACCATATTATGTTGAATATGTGAATATTATATACGATTGTATATATTAATCCACAAAAAATACCAACATCAAACAGTGTAAAATACACATTTTACTTAACTAATTTAAGTTGCTTCTTCTATGGTGTAAATTAGAAAAAAACACAATACAAAGTGTTTTCCCCTCTTTGCTTTAACCTCTAAATACTCTAACAACCTTTGAAGTGTGACATCAGACAGCAGCTTTGTACAAGTCTTCAATGCTGAGCCTGGTGTTTCATCTCAACCTCACCGATGTCAGTGACGGTGTCCCTGCTCTGCGTTTGTGACAGCAGCCCTTCTTCGTTCTCCGACTCGGAGTCCTGCCGAGACAGCTTTGTGCTCTTCAGGCTCCCCGCACGGCGGATCGAAGAGAGGGACCCCCCCCTTTTCACACGGAAACTGCGGGCCCCTTTGATCTGAAGCAACCGAGCGCCTCCGATTCGAATCTTCCTGACAGGTGCTGGGAAGCGACAGGAGTAACAGAGATTACCTACCATCAAAAGGAAGCGGTTCAATAAAAACAGGGCTGCTGTAGTCTCACCCTGAGCCTCCTGGGTCTTCTTCTCCTCTCCCATCGTGTCAGACTTCAGAGTGTGGCTGCTGCTGTTGAGAGAGTCATGCCCATCTTCATCATCCAGGATTCCCGCAAAGCTGATCTTCCTCTCGTAGCGATGGCGGCCCAGCTCCGGGTCCAGACGCAGACGGCAGCTGTCCAGGTCCTTCATCAAACACATTGATGTCGCTCAGTTGTTATTGTTGCAGGGCATTCAAAAATGAAGATTTTAAAAACTTGTTGACTGAAAAACATTTGGACTAACTTTGCTGACTTCAGTTTACATTTTTCCCGATGATTATTGTTTTTCATTTAAATTATTTGTCCCATTTTTTTTTATTTTCAATCAATTCTTTTGAAACATTTCCTATTTTTCAAAAGAACAAAAAAGTCATTCTCAAAAATTTTTTTTGATTACTTTTTAAGATTTTTTTTAAGTTACATTGCCTCAAATTCCCATTTTTTAAATCAAAATTGTTTTTTAAAATATGGAAATTACCATTTAAAAATGCGTATTTCTTTTTTTAAATTTCCATTTACAAAATATTTATTCTTTTTCAATTTTTTTTTCCAAAAGCATTTTTTTTTATTTCCATTTACGAAACATGTTTTTGCAAAAATGATGTAACAAAATTCCCACCATACACAGGCTTCTCCTTTAGAACATTAAAAGACTTACCGCAAGCTGCTCGGTTCGAGGGCGGGGTAGGCAGGGGAACGTCTCTCGCAGGAAGGTGGTGATTTCCAACAACAACTGACAGGCGGCCATCTTTAGAGCAAAAGGGCAGCCGCATTTTGTGGGATTAACCGTGTCTGTGGATAAAAAATTATTTTAAACTTACAAACAATAAAATGTGCATTATAAGATAATTCAGAAACGTTGAATTTATTGGAGCCACAAGAGAAATATTGAATAAAGCTAATTTTTCAGAGTATAACACTGACAATGCTTTCCAGAAAGTAGTCTTTGCAAGTATACTCAAAGTATTCAAATTAAAAACTGAACAAAGAAGTATACTTTCAGTTTACCTTCTGTGTACTTATCAATGATATACCCAACTAAGTTAATGTTCTTAATACATGGCTTATGGTAAAAGTCTATGCATACTGTATACACAGTACCTCATACTTTAATTAATTTGATTTCTAGATTGCATTTTTTTTTTGAA
Source organism: Cyprinodon diabolis (assembly GCA_030533445.1). Taxonomy (NCBI): domain Eukaryota; kingdom Metazoa; phylum Chordata; class Actinopteri; order Cyprinodontiformes; family Cyprinodontidae; genus Cyprinodon; species Cyprinodon diabolis. The sequence continues at coordinate 3,053,492 of CM060085.1, read as the reverse complement.
ATTTTATTTTACCATTTTTTCCCCATTTCCATCTGCAAGACATGTTATCCACTTGTAACAATAATGAAACAAAATTTACTCCATACATAGTCAAAAGTATGGAGGGAATCTTCAAGCATCAATTTGTATCTTCAAGCAATAATTTGTAACCCCTTCAGCTTATTCTCAGATAAATTTAGGTATGTATTTAGAATAGGCCGTACTAGGTCTGCACTTTGACTAAGCCGTACTATGTCCATACTTTGACTAGGCTTTACTAGGTCTTTAATTTGACTAGCTGTACTAGGTTTGTACTTTGACTAGGCCATACTGGGTCTATACTTTCACTAGGTGGTACTATGACCGTATGTTGACTAGGCCTTACTAGGTCTGTACTTTGACTAGGCCGTACTTTGACTAGGTTGTACTAGGCCGTACTTTGACTAGGTTGTAATAGGTCTTTGACTAGGCCATATTAAGTCCCTACTTTAAATAAGCCGTACTATGTCCATATGTTGACTAGACCTTGCTAGGTCTATACTTTAACTAGGCCTTACTAGGTCTGTAATTTGACTTGGCCTTAATAGGTCCATATGTTGACTAGGCCTTACTAGGTCTGTTCTTTAACTAGGATGTACTAGGTCTGTACTTTGACCAGGGCGTACTAGGTCTGTACTTTGACTAGGGCATGCTAGATCTGTATTTTGACAAGGGCATACTAGGTCTGAACTTTGACAAAACTGTACTAGGTCTACACTTTTACAAGGCCATACTAGGTCTGTACTTTGACAAGGCCATACTAGGTCCGTACTGGTCCATACTTTGACTAGGTCGTACTAGGTCTTTACTTTGACTAGGCTGTACTAGGTCCTTAATTTGACTAGGCAATACTAGGTCTGTACTGGTCCGTACTTTGACTTGGCCGTACTAGCTTTGTACTTTGACTAGGGTGTACTAGGTTTGTACTTAGAAAGTGCTCTGATGTTCCTTACTGTCCTCCAGATAATCCTCTTCCTCGTCCTCTTTTCTCATTCTGCGCTTAGTCTCTTCGTCATAAATATAACCCAGAATGTTGGCGGGACTCTCGCTGTCCGAGTGACAGAGCTCACTGAGCCTTGTGCCAATAGCCTAAGAAGATAAAACACAGATACTGTGATTGAAGGCTCATTATCGACTGTCACCAGGACCATTCCGTGTACGTTAAACTCACATCTCCCCACTGGCAGAAATGTTTGGCAGCGTTCCACTGGAGCTTCTGGTTTCTTTTGTTGCCCACTATTGGCGACCGACCCCTGGATAGGCCCTTTTTGGTGATGTTAACATGGTGGCCCTTCATCCACTCTGGCCAGTTCCCACGGTTACAACGGTGGACGAATCTGGCACATTCTAGGAAAAGGGAAGCACGGGCCACAACTGGAGCCTCCTAAAAAAAGAAAATAAGTTAAAAAAAAGTATGAACAGATTGATTTTGACATTTAACACTACATTCAGAGTAAGGAGTACCAAATCTAAAGCGGCAGCAAGGATGGAGGCATCGGGAATGGTTCCTGGCTCGCAGCAGTTTAGGAGAAACTGGAAGCGCTTCATTCCCTGCCGGATCGCGCCCAGATTCACCACGTTCTTGTTTTTCATGGCCTCTTGACTAGCTGCTAAACGTTCCTGAAAACCATGAGGTCCTGGAGAATGGGATGGAGATGAAAGGCGGTACAAAAGAGCAGGTGATAAGAACTTTATCAGAGGAAAAACTTCAGTGAGGATTTCAAGTTGTATAAGGCAAGATGGCTTTCTGTTACATTTAACAATTATTAATGGAAAAATGAGTGAGAGATGATACAGCCACATGCTGAGCTTACACTTGAATAATGTATTTCTTTTCTTTTGTTTTTTACTGTAGGTAAGTAGTATGGCAAAGTATGGCTGCCAAAAGACGCTCAGTGATACTTTTGTTTAAATAGCATCCAAAGAAAATGACAAGTGTGAGCACAGCTTTACGGAAATCAAGCTGTATGCAGACGATACCGTCTTTTCTTAGGCACTGGAAAATACCACCACCACATCACCACAGAAGAGACAGAGGGAGCACCGACAGCATCATGCTTGAACTAGCATGGAAATATGCTCAGTAGCAGAAAGATGGTCTTTAAGAGATGAGGTATTTAGAAACAATTCCGGGGTTCCAAGAACATCTGGTACGTCCTTTTGGTAAAAAGGGGCATGCAGAACAACACAAAAACGCATTAAAATGATGTCTGGTTATTTTGAGCTTTTTAAAATATGACTCCTTAAAGGAATAGTACACCCAAAACATGATTAGCCTTCATTTTCTACTCACCCCGATGCTGAACAACACTCTGGAGTACTTTTTTGATATCTCAAATGCATCTGGAGATCTGGGAGGCTTCTTACTGTCTGCTGACATTCAAATAATGGAGGTCTATGGTGCCCGAGGCAGAAAGGTCCATAAAAGTCCACAAAAAACGTGTCAATATTCCTCCATACTGCTCGTCCAATGTATTCCAAGTGTCCTGAGTGGGTAGCGTCCAGAATTTACTCGAAAAGAAGTCATTTAGAATGTTTTTAGAGCATAAACAGTAGTGTATAGGATTTCCTGTTCACGAGCCTACGGAAACTGCGGCAGACCAAACCAGATTAAAGTGCGCATTCAGCGTCTGCTCTTGATAATGCAAGCATAGAAGAAGAAATGTCCTGTTTACCTGTGCAAAGAAAGAAACAACGAAAGAAAAATGTCTGAGGACTTCAGTGTTGAGGAAAGGCATGAGTTCTTTGCCGAGCTGAATGCGCTCTTTCATCTGGTTTGGTCTGCCGCGGTTTCCGTAGACTCGTGAACTCGCAGGCGCGTGCTTTTAGGAAATCCTATACACTACTGTTTATGCTCTAAAAACATTCTAAATGACTTCGTTTCGAGTAAATTATGGACCCTACCCACTCAGGACACTTGGAATACATTGGACGAGCAGTATGGAGGAATATTGACACGTTTTTTGTGGACTTTTATGGACCTTTCTGCCTCGGGCACCATAGACCTCCATTATTTGAATGTCAGCAGACAGCAAGAAGCCTCCCAGATCTCCAGATGCATTTGAGATATCAAAAAAGTACTCCAGAGTGTTGTTCAGCATGGGGGTGAGTAGAAAACGAAGGCTAATCATGTTTTGGGTGTACTATTCCTTTAAAGAACTAATTGTTTTCAGAACTGGTTTTGGATATGCTGGATAGTTGCATTTTTTTTTTTCCGACAGAAAGGTCAAAAAAGGGAAAAAATACAAAATGGAAATATTTTCAGCCAGAGCTTTGACTTTTTTGAAAAATATAACTTTAAACATGTATTTTTTGCATCTATTGCTTGATTAGTACACTTGTGTGTCGGAAACAATTAATTATATTATCCTTCATCATGTACATCTAGATTTGCACGTAATCGACTCACAACACGTTTTCGCCTTTGCAGCATTATGGATTACGAAGTCAGTTTTCTGCCAAACGTGCACAAGCGGAAGAAATACTCATATGATCTGTTTTATTTAACACACACGCATGTAAGCTGCTCTCCACTCACATTTTGTTTTTTTATGCATGCAGATTTAATACCATTGTCCCGGTCTTGGTTGTGTATGTTTTCTTTTGAGTTTTCAGTTTCAGTTTGATGTATGTTTTTCTTTTTCTTTTTTCTAGTTTTATTGGTTTAATTCCTATTTTGTGGTGTTTTCTGGAAATATTTGAGTTTTTAGGTTTGTCTTGGTTGCTCTCTTGTGTTGGTCTCCTTTTCCCTAGCTCCTTTCTAGAAGCCTCTGTTCACACCTGCTCCCAATCAGCTCATTAGTCCTGTCTTTGTTCAGTCTCCTATATATACTCTCCCTGTGCAGTTCCTCAGTCCTGGTTCCTTGTGTTTTTTGGCTCCCCACGTGAGTTTTCCCATGAAGATGTCTGTTTTTTTTTTTGACTCTATGTATGTTGTTCTTTGGTTTTTGCCTCAGTTATTCAATTAAATCCTCAAGCACTCACCTCTGCATTTGGGTCGTCAAAACCTCAACCAAACCCTGACACCATGACGCCCTCAAAATTTAACGAGCAAGAGTTCAGGCTACTTTTCTTGCTTTTTATTCGCCCAGAAATTCTCTCCTACTCAATTGTGCGTTCATGTAAGCTTCTGCCACTTTTTTTTTTGGAGTTTTTACCGCACCAGTGGCACGTTTTTCTGACAGTAGGCTTACAGGAGAGGGGGTATGAGAGAGGGGGAGAGACATGTGGCAAAGGACCACAGGTCGTTGAACACGGGTGAGCCGCATCGAGGTCTAACGCCTCTGTACATGGTTGTTATACCAGAACAACTCCAGAAGTAACCAGCCAGACACACCTGGATTAATCAGCTTGTCCAGTAATGAAAGGGGAAAAACAAAGGAGCTGCCTGAATATCAGGAAGTAGCTGTGCCATAGTGGGAGAAATGAATCTGCTTCTTTGAGATGCAGAGGCCCCTGATGCGATCAGTTGACAGAAACACACATATATCATCCTTTACCTGAAGCTTTGACCACTACTTGTTTTTGCTAAATGTTAACTAGTTCTCATAGGTATGTAGGTGTGAACAGAATGTGTGGTGCTGTTTTGAGGAGGTGGGGGAACTCTGGCTACGTTAACACTGCAGGCCTTGATGTTCAATTCAGATTTTTTTTTCCGAAATCCAATTTTTTTAGTTGCCGTTCATATTTCCAAATATTTACGACTTGTATGTGATCTCCTGTGTGAACTGCAGTCATACAACGCAGGTGTCCCGCATAAGCAGTAGAGGACGCAATGACGTCACAGGCCAGCATGCTCTTTTTTTCCGGAAGTAAACATGGATGTTTACTTCCAGAAAAAACCTAATCTTTTCAATATGTTTAAACATAAATACTGCTCTCTGCATCATCATCTGCCATGGTTGTTGTTTTTCTTGCCACTTCTGCGTAGCAAGATGCAGAATAGTGACCTTTGTCGGGTATTAATGACGCTCAGGTCGGATGAATACAACCTGGCCGTTCACACACAGGTCACATTTGAAAAGATCAGATTCGTATCGGATTCAGGACCACATAGCCAAGCGGCCTAGGTCGCATTGGAAAAAATCGGATCTGTGTTGTTCAGACAGCCATGAAAAGATCAGATCCAGGTTGAATGTGGGCAAAAAAATTGGATTTGGATAACTTCAGGCTGCAGTGTGAACGTTGCCTTTGTCTCTACCGACAGCTCAAGACATAGGTTAAATGTTGGATAAATGTTTAAATTTACTTTTTCTTTTCCTCACATCATTTCCCACTTAGGGGACGGCAGAGCTCTTTAGGCCCCACAAAATTGAAAAGCCCTGGTAACCCATCCACTCCCACCCCTTTCCTCCAACCCAGAGACACAATCCTAGTTTTCTATTAATAACACTATCGATTTATTCATTTTTATTAAGTTAAGGAAATACTAACAGTGGAGAGAGGCACGTTCCTGGCTTTTACACTTGATTTTTGTTGTTTAAATATTAATAAATATTTAAAAATAAAGGAAACCATTACTGTTCCAGTTTCTTAATTTCTTCTTGGTGAGATGTATTTCTTTTTATCTACGGGCAGGAAATGCCCCAAGATATGATTTCAGAAATCTGGTCACCTTATTTAAGTAAACAGTAGTTTACATGCCTATTTTTTTTATAAAATTGCTTTATGAGTATTATTTGTGTGCACGTTTGGTAGAATTCTTACTTCATAGTCACCTTATCTTCTGTTAAATAAATACAAGTGAGTGTCATAGGGGTCACTAAAGAGCCCACAAATAAACCTACAGGGCAGTGATAAAATACAGCTAGGATCTGTTTTTTTTTGTGAGGACTAAAGAGAAAAATTAAACAAGCTTTTATCAACCAAAAAGTAAGTTTTTCTCATGTTTGAGTTCAACTACAGCTTTGATAAACATAACTAAGCAGAGGAACCTACTGGATGTAGAGAACATGTTTGGTATCAGTTATCATCGAAGCAAAGTTAGGTGACTTGATGAAAACATAGTAAAACTAATTAAGTCAGTCTGATGATAATGAGCTTTTCTATTTTTTCTTCCCAATGCATTACAGTGAGTTTAAATATGATTATAAGGGAGTTACAGTTTTATGGATACAGGTTTATATTTTATTTTTTATATATTTCATCTCCTTACTAACATTCAGGCAACATATTAATGTTGCTTTTTATTTGAGATGCAAATCATAAAATGCCTAAGTATTCAATGGTAAAATTAAAATATTAATTAAAATAGTTTTTGTTTTATAATCAGGTATTGTACGAGAGGGGTACTAATGGTACGAAAAAATGAACGAAGGGGTACACAAGGCGAAAAATGTTGAGAAACACTGCTATAGGGGGCCAGTTAAAATCCCGTTTCACTTTAACTGTGTAATAGCCCACTTACTGTGGCCAAAAGTGTGCAGATTTTTATGAATTTATATTTTCAGTAGGTCTAATAAAGGTAAGTTGGATCTGATGACCCACACAGTGGAATCAGATTTTGGTTAAAAAGGGAAATCATTGCATTGTTGTTCTAAACTTTCTGAAAACGTCTTGTAGCGAGACCTTATAGTGATACTGTATGATCAAAAAGACTATGATGGGGCTGAGAGGACTAATTCAGCAGCCGGAGGCTATCCAGCAGACATGGGAAGACGGAGGATCTGGTGAAAAATAGAACAGACCACCATGACTCAGCAAAGACAGGACAAGACACGACAGCACTCGGACAAAACGGAGATGGGCGGGACAGAAGGAAAGAAAAGAGACGAAAGCAGGATGGATTGTGGGACATCCCAGGGTGGGGGAGGTCTACCATCTTTCTCTTCTGTGTGGTGAAGCTTGGATGGATTCCTCCTGCCAGACCTCCATTTACCGAGCCGCTTGAAGAAATTCTCCTCCTCGTCCCTGCCGTACTCCGGCCCCGCAGCGCCCCCTTCAGACAGCTTCACTGCACTTGTGAACTTCACCTGACATAAAAATATAAATCTGCGTTGTAAAGCCAGATTATGTCTGATTGGTGATGTTTCGCTTGTCAGAGAGCATTAAATTATTTGTATGGAGTAAATTTCAGAAATTTGGTCAAAGAACCTGTTTGGTCACTGGGGGGGAAAAAATGCCAACCAGAATTGCAACTTTAAATCTAATAATTTTATCGTAGTTATTTTCTAATTTAATTAAATCTAACATTTTTAACAAATATTTAATTTCCATATTTTCTTCTTTTTTTTTTCTAAATTCTGTTTTTCAAATGAAGTTATACAGATAATTTTCTTTTCACTACTAGGACAGGCTTTCCTCTGCAGTGAGGAGCAAAGATGCATTTCCATTGGCCTAATTGAACTTAGCAACATTTTTATTGGTGAAGAGCGAGCGTTTGTATTTGGCTTGAAGTTAAAAGAAGGTAATCTGTATAATGCATTTTGAAAAGAATGTAATACGTAAAACTGAAATTACATTTTTTTCAAACGTATACAATTTGTCAACTGCTTATGAAAAAGTAAGCATTTTAATTATAAAATCTTTACATGTTTATCAACTCCTCAAAAAACATGAAAAAAAAAAAAAAAAAAAAAAAAAAAAAAAAAAAAAAAGAAAATAGCAAACCTATTCTCGAAATTTACAAGCAATGCAACAATAATCGGACATAATTCACTCCATACTCCTGAGCTTTCTTACAAAGATTACTGTCTCCTATAGTATAATTACAGGTTTTGGACAAAATTATGACCACAAATGTACAAAAAATATAAGACACAGGAACAGGTTCTTTATATCTGAAGTTACAGATAAGAAGGCTTTTGCTCCTGCTGACCTTTGAGCTCTGTCTTATGAAGGACAGCCGATCTACTGAGCTGATGTCCAGCAGGTCCTCCACACCATCGGTCAGCCCAGACAGGGAGGAGCGCTTCAGCCAGTTCCCTGAAGAAATCCAGAAAACAGACATCTGATACAGCTAACAAAGACATCGAACTTTGAATTCATCAACTGCTTTTAAGGTAAAATAGAAATATAAGCATGCGGGGTCAAACTGAAAGGAAACGGAATTACACATAAGGATACTTCAGGTTCCTTTTGAAAAATTTGTCAAATTTAAGTGGTGTTCCGCAGGGTTCTCCCCTTAGCCTCCTTACTTTTTATCATCTATTTTCCCTACTTGAATGTGACATACATGTAACCATTTAGATTGAGAACCACACAGTAAAGTACCTGAATAAGTATGTAGTTATTTCTGAAACTATGCAGTAAATCGCAAAGGTCATAAAACTAAGAGAAGTTTGCTAATGTTAAAAGAAGAGAAGCTTTTAATGCTCCAATATTTAAACTGATTAACAATATCTTGATAGAAGTGATAGAGAGTTTGGGATCCATCAGTAAAATGAAGGGTTTACAAGACACACAATAGAAGATTTTCCATCTTATTAAAAAATTGTGAATTGCAAATTTGACAATTATAAGTGGTGTTCTACAGGGTTCACCCCTCAGCCCACTAAAATTAGGTAAGGTACCACTGTTATGAGAGGCAACAGAATCTTTAAATAGGCTCTTTTATATATATATATATATATATATATATATATATATATATATATATATATATATATATATATATATATATATATATATTTATATATATATATATTTATATATATCTTTAAATAGGCTCTTTTTATTCAATCTTCTTATATTTAAACAAACTGGTGACGTTTTCTTATATCTATTTTAATGCTCAAAAGTCACTTCTTTTCCAGCTTTATGGCATTTTTAGAAAGATAGCATGGGATCATATGGTCATAAAACAAATGACTGACAAACTAAAAGGTAGGTTTAGCCATGCGGAACATGTAAAGATAAATAAAAAGAAAACAATGAGCTAAGAAAATGGATGTTTTATATTTTAACAAAGTTGATTCCAAACTGGAGCAGCGTGCACACATGGGATACACATGACAAAGACAAGCAGACATGATAAAAAGAAGATATGAGGATGGATCCATGTCCACATACGTAAAACAGAGCGAGTGATTGGAAGGCGGGCGGTCCTACGGCATGCTAAGGCACACAAAGGGACAGACAGAGGATTGAAGAGATGTAATGATCCGACCTCTCGGGATGACGGGATGTTGGACAAACAGTACAAATATCAAAAATATGGTCATAGGAGAGTTAACTGCTGCTGAAATCAAGAAAACTTGGTCATTTGCTTTAAGATAAAACAAAAAACCTTTGTTTTAAAATCGACTATCAGAGAATGTTGGACTTGCCTATGGGGAGTTTGAGTTTCTTGCGGAGCGAAATGCGTCGGGATCTGGAACGAGAACGACGGTCGGTGGTGGTGCCAGAATGCGCCGTGGTGCACTCCGAAGTGTCCTGCTCTGACTGGCTGCTGGTGTCGCTGGCAGCACTCTGGGACTTGAACATCTTCCTCCAGAAGTCCTTCCTGCCAAGGAGGGCACCCGGGATCTGTTCGTCACTAGCCGCACATAGAGAGGAAGCAAGGCAGGTTTTGAAAATTTGTTCAACAAATGTATGGAGGGAAATTTGTTGGGTTATTATTGCTAGCAAAGAACAGGTTTTGTAATTGGAAATTTGAAAATAAAAAAAAATCCAATTAAAAAAATCTTTCAAAACTTTTTTTTGATTCAAACTTTTTTCAGAGTAACGTTGTTGTTTTCTCATATCAAGTATTTTTTCTTGTATTTTTTTCTTTTCTTTTAGAGATTTTTCCTTTTTATTTTGCAATATTTCTTACAGCTTGTTTTCTTTAAGTTTTTCCTCTAAGATAAGGTTGTCTTATTTTTGCATTCTTTTTTTTTGGAAAGAATGCAATTTGTAAAAACTCAATCTAAAAAAAAAAGTTTATTTTGAGAAAAACTATTTGAAAAAAAATTAAGTAGGATACATACATTTGAAAATATATATATATTAAAAAAACACTCTTAAACGCTTGTTTTATTTCTGGGTTTCTATTTTTTTTTATTTCAATGTACAAAATGTGTTTTTTCTTGCAACAATAATGGATCAAAATTCACTCCATATTAAAGTTAAAACAATAAGGGTTACATAAAAGGGAAGCACAGAGTTCGAACTGGCAGCCGGGATTAACAGACATTAACACAGATGATGTTTTATGGAGATGCTGTGAGGTGAACACTCACTGTTCGGGGGTCTGGGGGGGTCTACTGGAGATGCAGCTGCGACACTCATCTGCAGCACTGGAGACCTGACCCTTCTCCCCGGACACACCCGCCTCAGACCTGTGCGAGCACACACACATACACTGACTCTGGCCATTTGAATAAGACACCAAATGAGTTAATTTGATGTGGTGAAATGGAGTGTAAAGTGAGCCAGGGTTAAAATATATGGCGTGAATTTTGTTCCATTTTTGTTGCAAGTAAAGAACACATTTTGTAAAAGGAAATTTGAAAAAAACAAAAACATTTTGTGAATGGAAATGAAAAAAAAACTGCAATCCAGAAACTAATATTTGAAAAATAAAATTATTAAATATTTTTTTTATTTTTTCTTTGTTTTACTAATTGCAGTGTTTTCGATTTGGGTTTACTAGATCACATTCTTTTCACTTATGGGGTGGGCTTTCCCCTGGAGTGTGGAGTGAAGACACATTTCTATTGGTCCGTACGGACATGTTCTGTGTTGAAAAGAAAGCAATTTGTAACACTCAATCTGCAAAAACAAATAAAAAAATATAATTTGGAAATATACAATCTGTGAATAAATGGAAGAAATAAAGTTTGGGAAACAAAAGATACAAATGTGACAAATTAAACTTTTGAAACAATTTTTTTAAAAGAACATTCTGAAAGTATCATTTCTGGATTTTTTTATTTTTTTTACTTAGAAAACCTTGTTTGAAACAATATTGGAATAAAATTCACTGCATAAACTGCTTAAGCAAATAAAAAGGTTTAGCAAATCCTAAAATAAATGGAGGCATCTTCTACTACTATCTGTTGAAGAGAAGGTAGTTGCTAACCGTTTATAACTTAAAATGCTACCACTTTGAGCTTCCTATTTGTTAGTGAGGCTTTTTTTCTTTATTTTTTTTTTTTAATCAAAAATCTTTTTGTTCAAAAAATTTTAATAAACAATAATATTTTAATTAAGAAGTTCTTCCAGATTGTCATGAAATAACCAGCAAGAAACACCTTCAACCCCCTGAGTGTTACTGGCTTTTTACGTCACCAGTTTCCTTTTCGTCTTTCCATAGGATTTAGAGAAATGTCCGATTTGTCCAAAATTGACTCGTTTCATTTACTATATGTTGATGAATGCCCTGCAACAAAAGGTGTCTAGTTTCTAAACCTTTGCTTTATGCAGATGATGAGATTGTGTCCTAAACGCTCTTCCCACTGGCTAAAAAACCTGTTTAAACCTATAAACAATGGGATTTAATGGCAGCGGGACACGACTCACTGAACCACCTCAAATGACTCGGTAATTTGGGAGATAACATTGAGCGCGACAAACATACGTCACAAGATTGCACCAGTCGCGTTTGATCTAAGAAGCCGAAACAACTCTGCTTGCATGCGAGGTTCACAAGCAGAGCTGTCGTCGTGAATATCATCGTATAGACCTAAAACTGCAGATATATTAGAATCTGTGCTCAAATGTCAGCTAAACCCATTTACACAGGAACAGATAAAACCTTTCAATAAAACACATATCCTCCGCCACATATCTGACTCAATAACCATTTGATATAACCATTTTAATTCATTTCAGACATAACTATTCACTTATTTGTATTATATTAAACTTCACTTACAATATTCACCACTGTTTGGCGCCATTTACCTTTTTCCTCTGAGCACGGAGCAGCCGACTTGCTTGGACTCGCAATGAATCATAGGATACCCAAGACTACCTAGGACCTTCAAAACGGGCAAAATGAAGGATGCATTTGTCAGCCGCATAACGAGAAGTCTTCCGATCTGGACAGGCCTCGGTGCCACGCTATGACATAATTGGCCGAATAATCTGGACTTCAGAGGAAGCAGCCGCTCAATTCGAACCCAGCAAACGTCTCCTTAAACCCCAGTTGGTCTCAGCAGATGGCCGTTCACACTGAGCCTGGTTCTACCAGAGGTTACTTCCTGTTAAAAAGGAGTTTTTCTCTCCACTATCACTACATGCATGCTTGGTGTGAGGGATTGTCAAAGAGACAATGAGTTGATGCAATCAGCAGGTTTTTCTTAGACAGTAAATTTGAACCAATCTGACTGCTACTAGCAATTAATTGCACTGAATAACACTTTTCTAATTGCAACTTTTCTCAGTGTGAGTCTCTCCAGGTTGAAATTGTTTTAAACATGAGAACATCGGAATGATGACAAAGATAAGACGTTGACATGAAGAAACGTTACTAAGTAGTGATCAAAGACATTCACTGTGATCGGATAAAAAGAGGTCTGTTTACATTTACGAGGGGAATTAGGATTCATCAGAAAAAAACATGATGGTAATTATGGAATGAATTGTGTTCCATTATTGTTACAAGTGAAGAAGATTTTGGAAAATGAAAAAAACAAAACAAAAAAACAATCCAGAAATGCAACTTTGAGAAATTTCAGTATCAAAAAATGGTTTTAAGAGTAGCTTTGCTGCTTTTCAGATTCTTTTCACTTTCCGGGGGCTTGCTTTCCTCTGGAGTAAGTATTGAATTCTATTGGTTAGCATGGATGTTAGCAACATTTGTATGGGGCTTGACGTGATGGAAATGCGATCTGTAGAATGCAGTTTAAAAATAAAGTAATCCATAAAATTTAATTTAAGAGACATTTGAAAAAAAAGTTGAAAAAATAAAATATCAAAAATTCTTTGAAAAAAATCTGTTTTGATAAAATAAAGCTAGAGAGTACTCTAAAAACCTTTTTTTGATTATTACATTTTAAAAGTCTCATTTCTGGGTTTCTCAAAGTTTCATTTAGCAAACATTTTTGTTGCTTTCAACAATATTGTGTGGCAAGGTGCGTAACCGCCAGGCAGGATTTGATCCCCAAACTCCCAAATGAAATTGATGCGCACTGACCGGTCAGCCAAAAGGCTATCCCCCTGGCCAATTGGCATTGTCAGTCATAGTGGCAAATGGAACAAAATTCACTACATAGCCACTCAAAAAATAGCTCTAAGCCAATGCTTGTCCACTACCTCCTTGGTCCGAACTGTTTGCCATCCTCCTTTTCATCAGGTTTCTTGGTGGCGGTGACCTTCTCGGCACTGTCTAGGAGTGCACTCAGCGCCACCCGCCGGAAAACATTTCCATGGGCCTCTTTTATAAACTGAACCAGCTGGCGTATATCGCAGTACAGACCCTGTGAAGGGAAAAAAAGAGCTATTGATGAATGAAACGGTGCCCAGATTGAAAGAGCTCCTGTGCCACTGAATGTGTGCATCTTCTGCCTCCATTTATCTGATTACTACAGTGTGTTAAATTCATATTAATGTGTTTTAAAGACATTTTAATAATTGGAAAAAATTGCACTAAACCAAAACTTTAGCGACCCCCATGCAGTACCACTGTGGACCCCCTGTTGAAGACCTCCGCTCTAGACTTTATCAAAGCACCAAATTCAGCCTGAGTGAGAGGTGTTTTTAGTTTTAGATTAAATTTTACCTTAAAAATTGGTTGGGTTCTGAGTTCATTTAGGCGTGATTGCATACGGGGTATGCAATGAAAGCCAATTCTAACCAAACATGTTTTGAACATCACAAAGTCATCCAATAATCAAACTTGGATGCATGGAAACATCCTGGAGGAACTTATGACGACAAACATCTACTTTGCTTTGCTTTGAGATCTGTTGTCATACCTTGAGCTTGTAAAAGTGCAAGACTAATAATTACCATCAGCAAATGTAAACAGGAAAACAGCTAAATAAATCTATCAGGCCGAGGTATCTGCTCTTCTCAGAGAGGACTGGGTCTTCTATTTAGAGTTTTACTGGATAATGTCGGTGTGTTGGCTAACCTTTGTATATTAGCAAATGATAGATGATTTGCTAACTGGTTAGCTAAAGCCGGGCATACACTGTGCGATTTTTTTCAATCATTGCACGCAGCTACAGCTCACACTGTACGACGAAACCGCAGAGTTTCACTAGAGTGAAATGCGCTGCCTTGGCAATTTGTGCAATTTTGTCCTAAAAAGAAAAGGCGACAATGTAATCAAAGACATGGCTGAGCAAACATGTCTGTCAGTTTTACAGAAACAATTCCATTTCACCCGCATCCCGGCCATGCTTCTGTGTTTACATCTGAGAGGAAGAAGAACAAGGAGAATCCTTGTTTGCACATGGAGCGATTTGGCCACAACGGTTGGGAGAAAATCCTGATCAGGAGGTGGTCGTTAGAGGCTGCTCGCCCCTCGTTACCCCCTGTACCCTACACAACGCGTGATCAGGCTGAAAATCGGGCGGATCGGAAAATTCTTGCACGACTGAAAAGGGCAAAAAAAAGTGTAAGCCCGGCTTAATGTGGAAGGCTAATATTAGCCACTTTCACTAGCCATCTGAGACTAAGATGTTTTGATTTTGGAAAGAGAAGAAAGATGGTTGGAAAGAGCGGTGGAGGAAGCCATCTCTTGTTAAAAGTTGTGAGAACAGAACAGAGGAGGAGGGTTGCTGTTTCAGCTTCCTAGCATCGACAACTCTGTCCCGGAACACATTCTGAAGAGGTTACACAAGCAACTCATCATGATTCAAATGGGAAAACACCAAACCCACACAACAACAGTATCCAACAACCAAACAGAATGACAGGTGGGTCTTCAATTTTTTCTTTGACTTGTAATGTGTTTAATAGGACAGGACTCCAGGTGTTTGAAAACAACAGCGCTCCAACTACTGATTGCTCTAGTTCGAGCTGACAGAATTGACAGAGAAATGTCGCCGATGTCCTCAGGAAAACGGAGCAAAAGGTGGTAAAGTTTTGTTGCCTCTGAATGAAGTTATTTTTGTGGTTGCCATGACCTGGATGAATGGGAATTTACAAAGGGCCGTAATTACGGTGGAAATTGGGTTCAAAGGCTTTGAGGTTTAAAAATATGACACAAACCCATAACTGGGACCGGAGATAGCGAAGATCTAACCCTTCATCCCTTAAAAATCTCTATATCTGTTCACAAGTATTCACAAGTCGAATATATATCAGAACCCAAATGCCTAGAGCTGATGGAGCGATGGTTTCACGCCTCACTCACCAGGTTCTCGGGGCTGTGCAGCTCGTGTGTAGTCGAGGCGCAGCGGGTGATAAGGGACTTAAACATGCAGCCCACCACCACTGCCTCCATGTTCTGCGCCAGCGACTTGTTGTCCCCTGTGGCGAAGTTGTTACCAAAGCCCGCCTTGTCTGGAAGCAGCAGGAAGGCAGGAAGAGACCATGGAGGATTACAGGAGGTAGTTTAGTCATTGGGATGAGAGGGTAAAGGGGACAGTACTGACCAGCTTGAACATTGAGAGCCCATACAACAGAAAAGAGCCAGGGGGATGGGGGCAAAGGAAAGGGGTTCATAAAGCAAATGAGGAAGAAGCAAACTTAAAAAGATTTTAAAGGAGAAAATAGGGAATACATGCAAGTGACTGATGCCTGCTTCAAAAACAGAGTAAGTCTGCGTCCATTTAGCTGAAGCCAGATTCAACTACACAGGTGTCAATTTAGGAGTTGCAGGCGAGTTTGTCACTTTCGAACAGAGTGAGGGGTGCAGCGATGAAAGCGGTGTCTAGGGAAGGATCTGATTGGGTGAGTATAGCCATCTTATTGCTTATGTTATTAACTGGTATTAATCATCAATCGTGTGTATCTACCGATGTTTCTTTTTTTCGCCCTCCTGGACCTCTCACCTGCACTGCCGTACTCTGCAAGAGAAAAGAGGCGGGGCACAAGTTGATTGACATCAGGCCAGCACAAATACGTAAGGTGGTCATGGCACCCCACCTCCGCCAGGAAGTGACCCCAAGATGCAAACAGTCGAAAATAAAAACACAACAACAACAAGAACTGAAGAAGGTGCCCTGTTAACTTTCATCAATAAAACACTCATCGCTTCAGTAACTTGCCAATTGCAAAGTATTTTGTACAAAAATGATGGACGGTTGCAGCAAAAGTACAAAATATTTGAATGTCTCAAAGCAAAACTGGACAACTGGGTCTCAGTTCTCTGTAGTGTGGTATTGTCATCAAAATTAAGACTATTGCACACTAGAGACTGACACGGGAGTGGATTTTCACTCCTGTCCCGTCCCACTCCCACAGAAAAAAATTGTGTCCCGTCCCGATCCCGGGCCAGAGTAGAAATCTAAATCCTGTCCCGTCCCACTCCTGGTGAAATTACTCCCACTCCCATCCCCCTCCCTTCAGAATGACTCCCGCTCCCGCACCACTCCCATGCTCTGTTCGAAAACCTAGGACGCGTCCTTAGAAGGCCAGATTCGAAGTACGATTACGTCATAGTGCGGCGCTGAGGTCTGGTCGGATTCCAAGAGTCCTCGTTATGCGGCCTTAAAATGCGTCCTTCTTTTAGCCCGATTTGAAGGACGGGTGTCGATGTATCCTCGGTATCCTTGGTTTACCCAGGATTCATTGCGAGACCAAGCAAGCCGTGATCAGAGGAAAGGTTACAGCGCCGAACAGTGGTGAAAATTGGAAGTTCAGTTTAATATAATCCAGTCTGTGAATAGTTTAATCTGAAATGAATGAAAATAGTTGTTTTAATGGTTATTGAGTCAGATATGTGGCGGTAATGTTTGATCTATCTAAAGGTTTTAATCTGTTACTGTGTAAATGGGTTTGGCTGGGATTTAAAGCTGCAGTCTGTTACATTGAGAAGAGAGCAGACTTCGACTGAAAATTTGAAGAAAAACAGGTTTCACGCCACTCCCCCACCCTCTCTGCTTCACTCATGCCCCACCTCCAAGCTCCAGCCCTCTCACAGCACCTGCGCGGCTACCGCATGCGACCAGAAGCATCCAGGCAGCGTACGCGGCATGGAGTGTGAACCGGTAAGAGCGATAACACTCACCTCCAAGCAGCTAGATATAAGATGCTGGTTATACCGAAGTTACAAAGCGGCAGGTTCAGCGGTGAGAGGGAGGGGGCGGGATTCAGCGTGTGTGAGCTTTGATTGACACTCCATCATACGCTCCTCTGGCTGTGATTGGTTGTTTTGTCTCGTCCCGAAATATTCTTTCCAGATTGAAATACAGGCAGTATGCGGGACCAATTGAAGCAGTTTTTTTCACAGGTTACATATCACATGTACTGCTGTCTGGGCATAGGGACAGTTTTAGCCAATATGACAAAAAAGTGATTTTTAAAAACTTACAGACTTCAGCTTTAAGGACAGATTCTAATAGATCTGCAGAGAGGGGACTATAAATCTGATAGGAGTTTTATCTTTTTATTGCTGTTTTGCACAATAGGCTTAACTAAGATTTTTTTCTTGTTTAATATTAGAGATTTTGCAGATATGTTTTTAATACATACATTGTTTAGATTTACTTATATATTTCTACCCCTTTTATAGAATAGAATAGAAAATCCCTTTATTGTCCCACAATGGGCAAATTTACAGCAGCAGAAAGATTATTGAAAATGGTCACACAAATGTGGACCTTAGAAAAATGTATAAGAATAACATAATAGGGAAGAGTTAAAAAAAATTAAATAAAAAAAAGATAAATTTCTGTAAAGTGTTTTAACAATATAAAACTGGAGAATTAATAACCAATATGCAACTATGGACATTTTTACAGTAATGGATATTTGAAAATAGCAGCAACATCAGAGATGTGCAGAATGACAGCAGCAGGTTATTTAACTGACTAAGGTTTCTATCATTACATTTGATTTGATTTGTTCCTGCTCCCGCTGGTTGGAACCTTTATTCCACTCTGGATTCTCATCAGTCTTTGTTCACTTTACAATAAAAAAGAAATAAATAAACAAACATTTTTGGAAACTTCGATTTTCATTCTTTTCCTGCTTTGTGTGTCAACTTTCGCGGTTGCTAAGCAACAGACCTTACGGCGATAAAACCCGCTGAAGGGTAGACCTGGTCGAATTCACAGCCAAAACTCTTCCGGTCTCCTTATTTTCACGGACTTCAAAGGATCCAGTCTAAGTAGACCGCATCCTTGGAGGATGCAGCCCAGGATTTCGAACAGAGCCCCATTGTTGTTGTTTTTGAGCGCGGGTGAAAAACTCAGAGCGGAATCATTGTTGGTTTTTGGGTCGTGTAGTTTTTTTGACTCGCATTATAGTATAGGCTTAAAGGAAAAAAACTACAAAATGGCGGCGCCGCGGCAGTACTGAATTTTTTTTCTTTCTATTTTATTTTATTTTTTGGCATTGATCCTAGTTTTTTTTTAGTTATTATCGGTTTGCTCCCGCTCCCGTTAATGTTTAATCCTGTACCGTCCCAATCACGTGATCGTTACTAATACTGACTCCCATCCCAAGGGAATCCCACGGGAATCCCGTGACCCATGGGATTCCCGAAAAAATGTCAGTCTCTATTGCACACCTCAGAGGCTATATCCATTCTGATATAGCCTCTATATATCCAGCTGCTGATCTGATTAATGAAAGGCTGGCACCGCCAAAAGGACAAACATGCGCTGCCAGGTTTGGAAAATAAGAAGTTGGAGCTGGTGACTGAGAAGGAGAGAATTCTTCTGGGGACTAGGATTCTGGTCAGTCACTGGGCTTCCTGCTGTTCATTAGAACAGATATATTGGGGTCTATCCAAGGCTAACTCCAGCCTTTCCACTGCTAACACCAGTATGTCCAAGACAAACGCCAGTCTATCCAGCGCTAACACCAGTCTATCCAGTGCTAACACCAGTCTATCCAAGGCCAACTCCAGCCTTTCCAGTGCTAACACCAGTATGTCCAAGACAAACACCCGTCTATCCAGTGCTAACACCAGTCTATCCAGTGCTAACACCAGTCTTTTCAAGGCCAACTCCAGCCTTTTCCAGTGCTAACACCAGTCTATCCAAGGCTAAAGCCAGTGTTTCCAGTGCTAACATCAGTCTGTCAAAGGCTAATGCCAGCCTTTCCAGTGCTAACGCCAGTCTATCCAGGGCTAATGCCAGCCTATCCAGTGCTAACACCAGTCTATCCAAGTCAAACGCCAGCTTTTCCAGTGCTAACACCAGTCTTTTCAAATCACACGTCAGCCTTTCCAGTGCTAACACAGGACTATCTAAGTCAAACGCCAGCCTATCCAGCACTAATGCTAGCCTATCCAGCACTAACACCAGTCTATCCAAGGCTAACTCCAGCCTTTCCAGCGCTAACACCAGTCTATCCAAGGCTAAATCCAGCCTTTCTAGTGCTAACACCAGTCTATCCAAGACAAACGCCAGCCTCTCCATTGCCAACACCAGTCTATCAAAGGCTAACGTCAGCCTTTCCATTGCTAACACCATTCTATCCAATGCTGACTCCAGCCATTCCAGTGCTAACACCAGTCTATCCAAGTCAAATGCCAGCCTTTCAAGTGCTAACATCAGTCTATCCAAGGCTAACGCCAGCCTATCAGTTCTAACAGCAGTCTATCCAAGTCAAACGCCAGGCTTTCCAGTGCTAACGCCAGCCTATCCAGGGCTAATGCCAGCCTTTCCAGTGCTAACACCAGTCTATCCAAGTCAAACACCAGCTTTTCCAGTGCTAACACCAGTCTTTTCAAGTCAAATGTCAGCCTTTCCAGTGCTAACACCAGACTATCTAAGTGAAACGCCAGCCTATCCAGCACTAATGCCAGCCTATCCAGCACTAACACCAGTCTATCCAAGGCTAACTCCAGCCTTTCCAGCGCTAACATTCGTCTATCCAAGGCTAAATCCAGCTTTTCCAGTGCTAACACCAGTCTATCCAAGGCAAACGCCAGCCTCTCCATTGCCAACACCAGTCTATCAAAGGCTAACGTCAGCCTTTCCATTGCTAACACCATTCTATCCAATGCTGACTCCAGCCATTCCAGTGCTAACACCAGTCTATCCAAGTCAAATTCCAGCCTTTCAAGAGCTAACATCAGTCTATCCAAGGCTAACGCCAGCCTATCAGTGCTAACAGCAGTCTATCCAAGGCTTACGCCAGCCTATCAGTGCTAACACCAGCCCTTCCATTGCTAACACCAGTCTCTCCAAGGCTACCGCCTTTTCGGGGCAAACGCCACCCTAAAGCCAGCTTATCTGTGCTAATGGACAGAATAGGAATGGGCAATCCATCGGGTGGCCAGCATAGGCCTTTCCAAAGATGAATATTTTTTTACTTAGTTACAGGCTCAGCTTGGTTACCGATGACAGTCTGTCATTAATTAGATCAGTAGTTTGCATCAGATTTGACAACGCCTACGCTAAAGAAGCAGAGAGCACTGGGTGGCTAATTGTCTACATTTTTATATCACAGTTTTAGTGCCAAAATTAAGACTTTGTGGCTATAGACTTTGCCATGCTTTGGCATCCACAATTATATACACAAAGCTAAAGTTATGAGAAATTATAGATAAAAGTGGTGGAATAGCGCTTGAAACCATAAGCCAACTTCAGTTTTGTGCCTATATTATTGTGGAAGCTGAAACGTTGTAGCCAGTGGTAACGCCAGCCAATCCAATGCTAATGCTTAGTTACCTATGCCGGCCTATCACTGATCAACTCAGTAGCTGGCACTGGGTGTGCAATAGTCTTAAAGTTGCTACCAATATCACATCATAAATGTTGGCGTAAATACCACACCATAGAGTAAAACCATGATTTCGGCACTAATGCAATGGAAGAAGCTGCGCATTGGCAAGTGTACGGGATGGGATGAGTAAGTGAAAAAGTCAGGATTCAGCTTATTCGGGTTGATGAAGAAAAAAAAATAGATGCATGTAAGCAGGAGGAAAACATCAAAAACGACAAGCAAAGACAAGTGGAAGAAGGACAGGGAAAATACAAATATATTCACACAGGTAGGGCTGGGATGTAAAGTCAAGGTGCAGGGTGAGACAGCAGGGTTGAAATCTAGCTTTTTTAAATTATATATTTAACTGTTGATGACACATTCCTTTACAGAGACTTTCATAGTGAGCCGTAGGAACATTAGTTGTTAGGTAATAAGCTCGATTATTGTTACAAGTGAAAAAATACATTTTGAAAAGGGAAATTTGGAAAAATATGTCAATGAAGGACATTTTTTAAACTTCTTATATAGCCTATTTAATTTTTTCAAATTAAAATTTTCTAAACTTACCTTTTTTTATATTGCACAAACGCACAGATTTAATTGACAACAATTTAGTTTTTTTTCTAACGTTTTTTTATGACAGCATCCCAAATGACAATTTTTGCTACACAAACATTTAACACCAATTTTGGTTGATTCGATTTATAAAGTCTTATTATCAGGCTTGCAATTACAATATTTTTGCTTACTGTATGCTTACTTTTTCAGTCCCTTACTAGGGTTCCCTCTTCCTGACTATTAGTAGAGTCCCTTATTGTTTAAAAAAACTTTTAGGATTTTCAACATCTAATCATTTGTATCTTTTGTCTCAACTTAACTGATCGACAAGCAGACATCCTTAAATTTTCCAATCTTCTCAATTTCATTTTCAGCATCGAATTTTTTTATTTTATTTAACCAAAACTATTTTTCATAGACATCCCAAACTGCAGGTTTTTACCAATTTTATTATTCTGAATAGCATGGTGAATTTTGTATTCTCACTAATAACAACCTTCTTGTCTAAAACTAGGGTTTTTATGTGACTATAACCTTTAAATGTTCCTTCCTGTGTTATTTTTTAAACTGTTAAACCTTACATGTAGCTTTTACATTAGCAAATTTCTCTTTAAGTTGTCCTTATATACACACCGACAACTTATGCATATAAACTTGTAACATATTTAAATGTTTAAATCTTACAATGCAAAATTCAAGTAAAAACTTTGTAATTCTTATAGAGGTTTCTTTAAGAAATTAATGTAGATTTGAATGGCTGTAGGCAGGAAGGATCTCCTGTAGAGGTCTGTCTTACAGCACTTCTGGAGTTGCCTCTGATTGAGTACACTCTTCTACATGTAATCTAAGGTCTGGGCCTGTTTGCTAATGTTAACATTTTCATCAGCAGGGGAACTATTTTTGGAATAAATAAAACCATACTGTCTAAAAAGCATTGCGAAGTTTTCTTTCCTATTTATTCCCTTACAATTGTTCATCACGTAAAAATAGCTTTCTCTCATTTAAAAGTTTTTAGTAAATAGAGGAAATTGACTCTATGAGAGAGTGATTTGTGTCGTATTCTCTGAGCATGTCTATTTGATGACTTTCTTGTCATCTTATGACTTAATTTTTATAATAGTATGACTAAATTCTTGAAATGTTCAGCTTTATTCATTTCCTGATACAATTTTACCCTCATAGACTTAAATTTACAGACACATTTACGACTAATTTCGTTGACATCAATTTTTAAATTTTCTGAATAAGAAAGTGGCGAATGGTTTCAGACACTAAAAACACTTAGCATTTTGCTAATGGACGTTTGCTACATTAAATGTTGTTTATGCTGGTCTTTACTGATGTTTGTGGCCTTTGAGACGGTAAACATACTAATAGTTCCAAACTTTACACATCTAACCAAATTATAATAATCATGTTTTTAATGGCATAGTGTTTTTTGTTACATTGTAACATGTTACATTATTACATTTTCTTATATGAGATTTGACAGCAAATGTTTAAGAATGCAATTTTATATTCTGCTAATAATGTTTTCAATTAATTCATTGTCATAAAAACTTAACATTAGGGAAGATATTACTTTTCATTTTACAGAAATTGGGTTTGCGTTTATATTAGTATTTGCGTAGGCTTAGACCTGAAAAGTCTCAGACTTAATTATCTGTACTTTACTTGTTTTCTCAAGCAAAAAGCACAGATTGCTAGCATTAACTCATATTTGCGTTATCTAATTTTTAATAATAGTCTGTGTTTTATTAAACATGTTTCTTCCAAACAGGTTAAAAACTTTATATGTTGTGATGTTTACTTCGGTGAACTTCGTTTATTTCCGCTTTTTTACTAACATGGAGTCACAGTTTTGGTTCTGTTATGTTTTCTTTTGAGTATTCAGTTTTACTTTGCTCCTTGTTTTCTAGTTTTTGTTGTTTAATTCTTATTTTGTTGTGTTTTCTGGTTATTTTTAGTTTCCAGGTTTTTATTTGTCGCCCTCTGCTGCCCTCTGGTGTTCTCCTTTTTCCCTAGCTCCTTTCCTGTTTTGCTCTGTTCACACCTGCTCCCAATCTGCTAGTTAGTCCTCTCTTTGTTCAGTCTTCCATAAATACACTCTCTGCTAAGTTCTGATTCCTCGTCTAACTTCCTCCAGCTCCGTCTCGCTGAGTCTTCCTCCTCCTCGTGATCCCCTGATGTCTCCATGGTTTCTGGTTTGTTTGACTTTCTTTTCATGTTTTGATTTTTGGATTCCTGCCTCAGTTGTTTGCTTACTCTACATTAAATTATCAAGAAACTCACCTCTGCCTCCCTGCCTCTGCATTTGGGTCCTCAAACCACAACCAAATCCTGACACTTGGTTTCTTTTGTCAAAGCTATCTTCGAGAACTCTGTCTCAAACACATTTTAATGACATATGAATATGCCTGCATTTTCATACCTTGTCAAAATACAAGGTATCTATTTATTAATTAGTTGTTGGGAAGCTGGAGATGAATTGGCACTAACAGGTTAGCAAACTAAATTTGATGGTGAGCATGCTAACATGCCTGCTAAACTTGCATGTTAACATGTGAGCATGTTATATCCCTGACGCTCACATCCTACAAGAGACGCTTTTTTAAACGGCAGTAATTTTTACTTTTCAATTTGTTCCAGTTACTGTATGTGGTTTGAATGTTAATACCGACATTTTTTTTTTCTCTTTGGCTGGGGGAATGGGGGCTTGCGTCCCACTTGGATACACCACATACTCACTGTCAGTAATGGGCTCCATGCAGAAGCCCAGCAGTGCGTGCAGGAAGTCCACAATGTTATTGAGAGAGTCTTTGTTGACATACTCGCGCATCGTTTGGCGAAACTGCACCTTGTCCAGCTTATAAAGATTAGTCAAGCAGTTTTGGGCCTAAAACGAAATATATTTAGAGAATAATAGAAAAGTTTTTTTTTTGGATATGTAGAATAATATTCAAAACAAAATAGACAGTAAACTGTTTCAGAAGCAAATGTTTTTCGCGACCAAGTGTCCAACCTGCATCCTGAGCCGATCTCCTGATAGCCCTCGATGTCCCTCCCCGCATCCGTAAGCACAGCCCAGAGACTTGACTATCTTTATCAGCATGGTTAAAGCCAGGCGGTGGGTGCTAAAAGCAGAACCCTCTTCCTCCTTTTAAAGAATCGAAAGACGAAAACCGAGCTTTAGATATCACAACTGACATTAAACTCAAGAAATACACTCCGAAACCCACCTTTTTGTCATTATCCTTGTTATTTTTCACATCATCCTTGCTCCCCTGCCCGCTCCCTCCTCCACTCCCCCCTCCCCCACCTCCATCTCCTCCCCCGCCGGCTCCTGAAATCGCTCCCCCACCCTGAGCACCCCCTCCAAGGCTTTGCCCGCTTGAGTCTTTGGCCCGAGCCTCCTGGTTTTCTTTGTTATCAGGCTTGGACAGCCTCTTCCCCATCCCGGGGACTACCCCCAGCTGCAGCAGGCAGTCAATGATGTTAAGTGCCACGTCGCAGATCCTGGAGCTGATGTCGTGACTGAGTACGGCGTAAACAGCCCGCAGCACAGCCTAAGAATAATAAAAAGAAAATGGTAGATTGCATTTAAACACCTGGTCAGGTAAGATGCCGGGGTAGTTTTGGTTAGTATACTCACCGTTAGGTCCAACATGCCATTTTTCAGCACAAAGTTATTGGTTCCCTCTATGTTCTCGCCCTCTTCCAGACAGGAGTAGTTGATACAGGAGTCAGTGAGGCTCCGGGGGAGGTTGGTACAGGCCAGTGGTTCCACGGGGATCTCGGGCGCAGTGACCGGGTTGCACAGTTTCTTCATATGCTCGGTAAAGAAGTCGGCGTAGCCCACGTTGAAGGACGCAACGGTTGTGTTGAACGCTGCCATGGTGATGGTCGAGATCTGGGAACGGACTTGAGGGAAACAGTGGGATAAGCAATGTTTTGACTCAAAAACATGGGTGGATATTAAATAAAAGTGAGATTGCCAAACATTTGTGCAAAAATAAGGTTTTCCCATTATGAATTTAGAATTTTTTATTTCTCCATTCAGTTAGGCTTCTGTTCTTGTTTTATTTTCAAATGATTTTTGCTTTATTTACAGTATTTACCCCTTTTCAGAAGGCAAGTCTCTTTACACGTTAGCACTTTAGAGTTTAAAAACATTACAACATTGATGTGTGTACGCATGTCAGTAAAAACAGCCAACATCTCCAAGGGACAACGATTAAAGTTTTCAAAACTGTCTTTTTGATGTAATTTTTAATCTATGAAAACAACTAATGTCTTATTCTTTTCTCATTTATAGAAATTCTTAAAGTTTTTTTTTTTTTTTTTCGTCCATTAGACCTTAAATGATGTTGTTTTCAGTAAGATGTTCTTATTCAAATAAATTGTACTTTTCCCCTTGAATTAAAGACTTAATATTTTTCTATCTCAAAATTTGGTAAAAATGTTTTTGTTTATTCCTGGAAGGGAAACTACAGCTTTTAAGTGGTAATATTTTTTTATACATTTTTAAATGTTAACCTATTATTTTTGAGCCACATTCTTACTGAATGTTGCCCATGTCAAATTTTTTTTTATTATTGTTATTTTCATATTTCAGCTATCAATTATCTATTTGTAGGTAATTAATTTTCTTAATTAATTAATACATTTAAAAACTATACCACACATTTTTCATCAACTTCTTGTTTAAATAATTGATCTTAGAGTACACCAAAGAAATAATACATATAAAAAAATATTTACAAGCAATAAATGAATAAATAAATAAAAATGAATAACAGATAATGACTCACCAGGCACTTAGAACATTAGATCACTTTTAATTTATATTCATCTAACTTACATGGCTGACAGAAAAATAGAAGTAAATGATCAAAATGTTCACAAATGAAAGAAAAACTACAAAAAAAGATTACTTAGTGTTTGGAATATGAATTCAGACTCAAACAAGACCTTGTTTTTTTTGTTTTTGTTCTTTTATTTAAGCATATAAAAGGTCTTAATCTTTTTTAAAATGGTAATTTGAGGCAAATAACAAACAAACAATGAAAAAAAAATACTGTTACAATTTTGAATCAAAGAAAACTTGGTCTCCAATTAATTGCAGTTTTTAATTTTGCAATTTTTAATATCAAAGGTAGAGTTTTATTATACAAATATTTGCCATTTTGTTACCTTTAAATCAGCTATTTTATTAGGGCAAAAATTAACTTCCGGTCATAATGAGTCTTTTTAACATCTATTTATTTCAGTGGCATTTCAGGGCTTCCGTAGACTCCTACTTAATACAATAAGAAAAAGGCAGAAATAAAATCAGCATTTATTTTTAGTAAAAGATTAAATTACTATGGGGAATTTTCCTTTGAAAATCTGTTAGAGTTATTAATGCTGCTTTTCATTTATTTGAGTTAAATGCCAGCCATGTTTTTTGTGTGAATTTGCCCTGCGTAAATAATAGACTTTTCACATGATGCTGCAGCAGTCGTCAGTGGAGCCCCATATATCTACCCCACTTTAAAAGTAACTGCTTACTTGTCAATAAATATAATCCTTAGACTTTTTCTATATTTTTAACCTAGAAAAACAATTGATAGAACTTCTGCAAAAAGCAACAACATCTAAGAGAGGTGAGACTTTAACCCCCCCCTTTTTTTAAACGTCTCTGAGCTGATGGCCTCACCTTCCTTCACCGTGTTGTCGCTGTGGCTGTTGGAGTGGTCGGGCATGTCTCGGAGTAGTGAGTGGTGGGAGTGGGAGTGTTTGGCGCTCAGGCTGTCGGCGTCTGCAGCTGTGTCCGTGCTGCCCCTGCGTGTGAATTTGCCTGGAAAGCAATGTCCACACGAGAGCGTTCAAACACTCGTTTTTTTGTTATAAGAAAAACCTGGACAGCAGATTCTGCTTGAAGCTGATCAGCTGGAAAATTTGCATCTGTGACCTGAAAGGTTTCTCAGCAGCTCAGAAAGAGAACTTTTCCTTTTGGCATTATTATTGTAGAAATAAAATGGGTAAAATTACGTTAATTATAATGATATAAAAAAAAAAACAGCAATTATTTAACTTGCTGACTGACGTTAAACT
Source organism: Cyprinodon diabolis (assembly GCA_030533445.1). Classification (NCBI taxonomy): domain Eukaryota; kingdom Metazoa; phylum Chordata; class Actinopteri; order Cyprinodontiformes; family Cyprinodontidae; genus Cyprinodon; species Cyprinodon diabolis. The sequence continues at coordinate 3,026,120 of CM060085.1, read as the reverse complement.
AGAATGCCTACAGCACATTTTAGACCTTATTTAGGGTCTAACAATATTTTATATAGCTCAACATGAATACAAGGCCTAAAAAGTCAGTTACCCTCTACAGGGAAAACAAAAGGTTCTTGAGCCTTTAGGAAAATTGAAATCACAAGTTGTCGGAGCTTATTAGCTGAACCATCTGACTCACCAAGCCGAAGGGCAAAAGCATTATCACCTACCCATGATGGTAGCCTGCCAGCCACCGCGGTCCAAAGCCCGCCGGTCGTCCCCCAGCCCAGAGAAGCTTCCGAAGGAGAAGGTGCTCCGCGTGGGAGAGACGTCCAAATGGTCGTCATGAAGCAGGAACGGCACACCCATCCGCCGCTGGCGCTTCTTCCCAGTGTGATGGAAGGGGATGGAACCTTTTCTCTCCCTGTCCTCCTTTCGATTCTTGAACTACGCAGAGTAATGGCGACGTCAGTTTGTATGGTCCTCATTTCCCCCTTAGCAAAAGGAGAATCCCTCTCTGGGTACAAACCCACCGTGTGACCCTCACCTTCTTGAAGATGTTCATACCCAGGTCAGAAGACAAGTCTGGCACCGCCTGTCGACGCAAGTTGGTGAGGGATACTTTCGCAAAGGTCTCCGTGCTCAAAGATTTGCCCTCTTCGTTGCACTTCAGACTCATGTCCTGTGAAACAGCAAAAAACCATAACTTAAAAATATAAAATCTGTAAAAAAAAAAACGTATTGAGAGAAAATACATTAGAAATAATATAACTTGAAATAAAAAAACTGTTTTTGATTAAAAGTTTTTTCTTCTTTTTTTAATTTCCATTTACAGAATATGTTCTTAGCACTCCATAATAACACTGTATGGGGAATTTGACCTGGTGGAGAGTCATTTCTTAGGAGAGTGGTTAACAGCTGTATTAATCAAAATCAATAAATAGTACCAGCTAATAATAGAAGTTAATATAAGCAAATACACTCACCGGCCACTTTATTAGGTACACCTGTCCAACTGCTCGTTAACACTTAATTTCTAAGCAGCCAATCACATGGCGGCAACTCAGTGCATTTAGGCATGTAGACATGGTCAAGACAATCTCCTGCAGATCAAACCGAGCATCAGTATGGGGAAGAAAGGTGATTTGAGTGACTTTGAACGTGGCATGATTGTTGTTGCCAGAAGGGCTGGTCTGAGTATTTCAGAAACTGCTGATCTACTGGGATTTTCACGCACAACCATCTCTAGGGTTTACAGAGAATGGTCCGAAAAAGAAAAAACATCCAGTGAGCGGCAGTTCTGTGGGCGGAAATGCCTTGTTGATGCCTGAGGTCAGAGGAGAATGGCCAGACTGGTTCGAGCTGATAGAAGGGCAACAGTGACTCAAATAACCACCCGTTACAACCAAGGTGGGCAGAAGAGCATCTCTGAACACACAGTACGTCGAACTTTGAGGCAGATGGGCTACAGCAGCAGAAGACCACACCAGGTGCCACTCCTTTCAGCTAAGAACAGGAAACTGAGGCTACAATTTGCACAAGCTCATTGAAATTGGACAATAAAAGATTGGAAAAGCGTTGCCTGGTCTGGTGAGTCTCTATTTCTGCTGCGACATTCGGATGGTAGGGTCAGAATTTGGCGTCTACAACATGAAAGCATGGATCCATCCTGCCTTGTATCAACGGTTCAGGCTGGTGGTGGTGGTGTCATGGTGTGGGGAATATTTTCTTGGCACTATTTGGGCCCCTTGGTACCAATTGAGCATCGTTGCAACGCCACAGCCTACCTGAGTATTGTTGCTGACCATGTCCATCGCTTTATGACCACAATGTACCCAACTTCTGATGGCTACTTTCAGCAGGATAATGCGCCATGTCATAAAGCTGGAATCATCTCAGACTGGTTTCTTGAACATGACAATGAGTTCACTGTACTCAAATGTCCTCCACAGTCACCAGATCTCAATCCAATAGAGCATCTTTGGGATGTGGTGGAACGGGAGATTCGCATCATGGATGCGCAGCCGACAAATCTGCGGCAACTGTGTGATGCCATCATGTCAATATGGACCAAACTCCCTGAGGAATGCTTCCAGCACCTTGTTGAATCTATGCCACGAATAATTGAGGCAGTTCTGAAGGCAAAAGGGGGTCCAACCCGTTACTAGCATGGGGTACCTAATAAAGTGGCCAGTGATTGTATTGTGTCTTTTTTTGTTTGTTTTTTGCTACATCATCTCATATTTACTGGGTTCCCTCTGGTCTTTGAATTCCTTAGTGGGAGTCGGCATATGTTAGTTTCAGGTGATTTTTTAAAGAAACTCTAGAAATGACACCTCAGATCCGCGACTAAAAAGCAAAAGCTATGTTGTAGCAGCATCCCTGTACAATGATAGTGCCACCAACACATTTTACATACACTGGAAAAAGTATAACCATACTCAAACAAAAAAAAAAATATATGTCCAGATATCAAACTTAAAATATTTGACTTCACAGAATCTGCATTTAATCACTTGTTATGACCTGATTATATTATGTTGATGTAAACAATAATACTGCACTTGACACAACTTAAAATCTTTGCTGTTCCAAAAGATTTTCTGAACATTTCAGTTGATGAACCAAACTGACATATTGACATTGGACCAACCTAATATACTTACTTTTAACTAAATTAACAAGAATTAAGGTTTGTATAGAAACCAGTTAATTTAAAATATAAGCAAATTAAATTTTTCAAATATCATTTGACTTTACTTCAAAAATCATTTCCATTTCCCATCTGACAAATTCTATACACCCTGGACAGGTTGCCAGTCCATCACTGGGCAACACAACCATTCACGTACACGCTCACACCCAAGGAGAATTTAGAGAAGCCAATTAACCCAACAATCATGTTTTTGGACCCACACATGCTCAGGGAGAACATGCAAACCCCATGCAGAAAGATCCCGGGCCAGGAATTGAGCCCACAATCTTCTTGCTGCAAGGCGGGAGTACTAGCCACTGAGCCACTCTGTCATGGTCTGGGACTTGGACCTGATCACGTGGTCTGACTGCATGCAAAGCGCAGTTCACATTTGACTCAAACAAAAAAAAATACCTGCAGGCCATAAATATATACATATTGAGAGAAATCCAAAACTTTGTTTTGGGTTCTTTGTATATGTATTTAGTTCAGGTTAAATCAAACTTAATGTCTCAAAATCCAAAAAGAATGAGTTACACAATCAAATCAATAATTTCATCTAGTTTAGAGTGATAAGCATTAGTTTGAATGAACAGTTACATGTTACACTTTTTTCAGTGTAGGAGTTACTGCGCTTATGAGAAAACTTTTGTGCTTCTCCGTCTTAAAAAAGCTCAGAATGACCAAAGTCAGAAGATGTCGCTGTTTGTTTGCGGTCAAAAATGTGCTGATTAAGATCCTCTAAAGTGGACCTGCTTGCCACTACCTGAGTCTTGTGAGTGTTGACCAGCGATGGAGTTGCGGCCACCATGGAGCTGCTCCGTGGCCGTGGCAGAGGGATGACCAGGGGTTCCGGGGTACGTTCGGGTCTCTCCTCCATGATCTGCTTTAACCGCTGCAGGTAGTACATGAGGGCCCAATGCACGCCTTCCTCCGTCCAGTGGGGCTGAAGCAGGCAACGCAGCACCGCAACGTCAAAGTAGGTGGCATACCGCGCTCGATGGGCCAGAGACGCCGGCAAACCAGCAGGAGCCGAAGTCCTTGAGAGCAAAAAGATTAAACCTTTAGTATAAATTATCCCATCGTTAGGGTTTGGACAGATTTTGAGGTCAAAACTAAAGTCCTCAGGAGAATGCTTGTTGAGAAGATTGTTTTTTTCGGCCATAAACGCTTTATTTAATGAAGCTCAAGTAAAACTAGCTCTTGTATAAGAGGAAAAAAAAGTGGTTAAAAGTAGGGATGCACGATATAATCGGCCCCCTATCGGTATCGGCCTTAAAACTGAATATCGGACATCGGCCACCCCACCGATATTTAACCAGATATTTGATCAGCTTCTGAGTTTCTAAAGTCTAAAAAAAATAATAAATACTACTTCTTCTTCTTCCTCAAAAACTTCTTTTTTACAGACTTAAAAACTTCTAAAGACGAGGGAAAAAATATTCATACATTAAAATATCACAATATCTTCATATGCTGATATATTGCCATTTAAAAACACCATATCAATCTCTTTTACTAATGAAATATTGCTATATGTCATCGTTATGCTACGAAATCCCTCGAAAATTCACGAAATTTTGCCATATTTTTATATGTTGATATATTGACGCGGTATCGATCTATTTTACTAACAAAATCTCACAAGAATTTGCAAAATATCATGAGAGTTTGTAACAGAACGATGAAATTTCACAAGATTTTGAAAGTAAAATAGATCGATACCGCGTTTTTAAAAATCAATTTGATATCAGCATATGTAAATATTTTTGAGTATAATATTTTTCAAAGTGTCAGAAATTGATAAAAAAAACTGCTATTTTAAATGACTACTTATTTTTGTCCATCTTTAACATCGGTATCGATATCGGTTATCTGATAGATGAGTTTTAAAATATCGGCATATCGGATATCGGCCAAAATCCCAATATCGTGCATCCCTAGTTAAAAGGTTAAGAGGCAAAAATTATATGAAAAATTAAGATTGGAGACAATTTCAAAAAGCGAGAATAATCGCTCTTCTGGGCTTGAAAGTTGTTGGAAGAAGTTTTTGCTAAGCATCTTGATCAGATGTCCCTAGTTGGTTGGAGGAGACATAGAGGATATGATGCTGTGCCTGTCTCCATGTCCAGAATGAATAAAAACCAAAAAAACAAGGGGAAATTTGATTTTTCCTTTAACTCTTCAAATTAAATATATATATATATTTCTTCATCTATCTTAACAGAATCACCACCCAAGTCCATGGTGAGGCTGCTCTGTATAACACACTCTCTGTCCACTCCTTTGAAGACTTGATGCTAATATCTCATATCAGTTTTGCTTGTGAATAATCCTTCTCAATATTTTTCTATAGCAAAGGGATAAAACCATAAAGAAATGTCATGCAATTGCTCTAAGATTAACAGCCATCTTTGCTGACTTTTCTAAGATGGTTGTCATTTCGCCCTGATGTTGTGTTTACACACACCTGCTAATTCCATCTTACACAAAGTCATTTGGAAGGGTGTAATAAGGGTTTATATGGGAAAGGTGTAATTTTCCTTATTTTATTCTATCTTATCATATTATAATTTGGTTTGCTCTATTGTAAAAAGTTGCACTACAAGAAACGAATTTCCCATAAGGGATTAAAAAAGTAATTCTCATTCTGATTTTGCATCTTGTTTCTTTCTAACTTCAATTCCCAATCTTAAAACATAATAATGGGCTTGTTACGGTCATTGCTGATTTGTTAACTAACACTGTCTTATTTCCCACATGCATGGGGTAATTATGCATCGTTGCAACTCGCAAATTTAATCATTTTTTGCTTTGTCTCTCAACAGAAGAAGCTTACCAGGTATTGTGGTAAGAAGCTACAGCTACTGTCTCACATAATCAGGGTAATTATGAATGCCAAGCTTTCCAGGAGATGTAATTAACACAATCATAGAGAATATTCAAATTATATTTCATACCATGAATTTGCTTACTTATTGTAATCATAATCAGAGTTTAAGTTATCAGCTTTATTTCAAACAAACCCCACCGTCTCCTGTCTGTCTTGCTGTGAAGCTGGCTAGTAGAAATCCTGGTGGCCACAATGCAATGCGCTGCTCTCAGCAGTGAAGGGAAAGTAGAGACGACAGTTTAGCTTTACCAGCTTAGCAACTTTGTTGCCATATTATGGGACTTCTCAGATGCGTTGAGCAACTTTTTGGATCTTTTTGTGTTTCAAAAAAGCAGCTAGAGCCAAATATAGTGCATTTTTTTCTCTGTTTTGGGAAAGTTCAGCGACTTCAGCTGAATTCCTTAAAGCCCGGCATACACTGTTTGATTTTTGGTTGTTTTTGAGACAATTTTCCAGTCATGCGACAAGTTTGGGGATCGGGCTGACCAAATTGTGTGTCTTGCAGTATTCAAGGGAGTTAAAGAAGGTGATGTCACGACGAGCACAGAAATCTTAGGGCGCAAGAAAATCGAACCTTTCATATTTTGGTCTTGGCTCATGAGAGAATCGCATGTTGAATCGGTCATACTGAGACTGAGAACTCTTTCCTCTGAGATTTTGAGATTACTCATGGGCAAAAAAAAAAAGTGTCTTATGTTTTTCTAGCTTCCTCTTCTTATTGCAGGATTCTTTAATGTACTGTACGTTAGAATACATATCAGATCGCATCGGAGCATTGGTTCATACAGTGTGAGGACATACAAACTGTGAATTTTATAACTCAATTGACAATTTGATTTTGGGCCGCGAGCAACGATTGAAAATATGAGAAATGTATAGGCTTAAGGGCTGTCTTACAACCATAGAAAAAGCTGCTGTTAATATCTTCCTATATCTCTCAGTGCTGTGTCACAGCCACAGAAAAAGCTGCTCTTGCTCTCTCCGTACTTTCATACATGTTGTCTTAAAGAAACAAAAAGAGTTACTATGAGTCTCTCCCTACTTTCCTAAATGTTATCTTCAAGACACAGAAAGGGATTCTATGAATCTCTATGAAGTGGGGAGTGGCGGCATAGTGGTTAGGGCCTAGAGCTTGGAATCCTGAGATTCGGAGTTTGATCCCCACTCCCACAGACTGCCTCTCTGTGTCTCTGAGCAAGACCCTTAACATCACACTGCTCCCTGGGCACCCCATGATGGCAGCCCACTGCTCCATAAGGGGATGGGTTAAATGCAGAGGTACATTTCTCCAATGTGAGATCAATAAAGTTCAATTATTACTTCCACACAGAAAGAGATGCCATGAGTCTCTTCATACTTGTAACAATGTGGGTGGAGGTTTGACAGTACCAAAATGCAGACAGAATCGCTTAAGGTTGTTACTTGAAGGTTTAATTAACCAAAAGTTCAACGGAAGCAATAATCCCAAAAAATTGCTGAAAACCAGGAATACTCACAACAAGAAGGCGACAAAGTAATGACAACAAACCAGCAAAGAGTGAGTGAGCAGGAGGAGAATAAATAGGAGAGAGAAACAAAGACCAGGCTAATTAGCAGATTGGGTGCAGGTGTGAACAGAGGCAAGAAGGGAGCTAGGGAAAAGGCGACTGACACAAGAGGGCAAACAGGAATATCAAAGGCTACGTTCACACTGCAGCCTGAAGTGACCCAAATCCGATTTTTTTGGCCCATATGCGACCTGCATCTGATCTTTTCATGGCTGTCTGAACAACACGGATCTGATTTTTTCCAATGCGACCCAGGCTACTTGGCTATGTGGTCCTTAATCCAATACGAATCGGATCTTTTCAATGTGACCTGTGTGTGAACGGCCAAGTCGGATTCATCTGACCTGAACGTCATTAATAAACGACAAAAGGTCACTATTCTGGGTCTTGCTATGAAGAAGCGGCAAGAAAAACAACAACCATAGCAGACGATGATGCGGAGAGCAGCATTTATGTTTAATCATCTTGAAAAGATTAAAGTTTTAAGGTTTGCAAAGATCACTAGATGCGCTCCAGCGCTACCATCCAAGTTTACTTCCGAAATATAGAGCACGCTGGCCTGTGACGTCATTGGATCCTCTACTGCGCATGCGGGACACTTAAGCTGAATGAAGGCAGTTCACACAGGAGATCACAAACAAGTCGCATAGATTTGGAATGTGAACAGCAACGCAAAAAAATCGGATTTAACAAAAAAATCGGAATTGAGCACCAAGGCCTGCAGTCTGAACGTAGCCTAAGAACTCAAATACAATTAAAAATACCTAGAACACAAGAATGAAAAATAAGACCAATGAAAACTCAGAGATAAAACTTGAACAAAACCAAAAGCATGACAATACTACACTAAACGTAAAAAACAAGGCTTTGTTGGGCTACTCTTTAAAGCTTGAAATTCTATGCTAATTCTGACATTTGAATTGAAAAAGCTTCCTGAATAGGAAGCCAATCGTCTTCAAACTTGGAAAACAAAGTCAGGTGTTTTTTTTTGTTTGTTTTTTTTACTCTTTTGGAATTACCTAAAAGTTTTCTCAAAGACACAAGCAGCTGCTAAGCAAACGTAGCGGAGAGGCAAGCTGCTAACGTACATTTACTTTTGCATGATTTTGACTCATTTATTTTAAACTAAAAACACAGTTGAAACAATTTTATGTTGCTGGCACTTAAAAAAAATAAATAAAACAACTTCTAATGTTTTGTTTGGGAATCTATAATTTCTTCTAAAGCCAAATTCAAATAAATCATTCTTTAAATATTGCCACATTTGCAAATACTGTTGAATACTAAATTAATACACAAATATCTAATGTACAATGAGAAAAGCAATGTTAAAATGTGCTAAAAATGTGTTTTCATGAAGTTATGCCCAGCTTGCAGCTTAGAGTAAGGTTAAATGTAGACTGTGCAACATGTTTTCAAATAGTCAAAAAAAGCTAATAATTTCGCCATTGATTACTAAGCAGGATATAATTATAATGTTAATGTAGTTTTTAATCAAGTCCCTTTTTTCTGAAACGGTTACAGTAAAAAAATGACCAGCTTGAATCACTAATTTACCTCATAATGCATGGTGAATAAATGAACTACCACAGTGTTAGCCCACCTTCGGAAAAAAAAAGACATCATAGAGGAAGCCCTGAATATTGCAAACTTTTTCCCATTTCAAAACACAATAAGGCATTCAGACAGACTGCTGCTACTGTCGTTACTACCCGGCATTTGGTTAGGACATATCTGATGCTTTCTCATATAGATTTATTATTAATGGGTCGTCCTATGATTGATTTTTGACTTCCATTTTGAGGATATAGTCAGAAGCCCATGAAGGAATTCCTTTCTACCCTGGCGCTGTGCTAATACACACCTTCCTGCTTCAAAGATGGTTATCCTGATCATAACAAGCTGATGAGGTGAGATAAAGTGAGTGATTATACTTTTAAAACCAGAGAAAAGATTGACACCATATAGACAAACTCAATCCCTCTGACAGTGCTGCATAGACTATATGCTGCGTAAATATATGCCATTACTGCCCTGACCGAGAATCTCGTTTTGGGTTATATTTGGAGAGATATTTAATGGGACAACGTATGACGCAGCTCGGTGTCCGTGGTGGTCCACTTCTGACAGTCTGACAACTCTGCTTCGTCTTGCCTCTTTTGAATTTCCGCATCAATTATATGTAAAAAAAAAAAAAAGAAAAAAGAAAAGCATCTCCTTCCTGTTTGATGTAAAGACTTGTTAAGTTTTAACTGGAGTAGCTCCAGAACTGTTCTACAAAAAGCTATTGACCGCGTTACCGGCATTTCTTTGCATATAACAATACTAACCTACTCCTGTTGAACAGGCCTTGTTGTCCACTCCTGCCACAATGCCTCATTAATAATACATCAAAGAAGGACGGAGAACAAGGGCAAAGTCCCCCTTCAGCATCGCAGGGAGATAGGGAGCCTTGGCATACGTGAGTTCACTATAAATAAGCTGGAATGAAGGTCAGCGGCTGCTGCAGAGCTCAACTGTGGAGAAACGTATTGAAAACAGCGAGAAGGGGAGTGAGAGACGCATGGTTGGATGCTGGTATAATGCCGGCTCCTTTTTTTTTTCTCCCCTTGCTACTCCTCTGCTGTTGTGTTAGGTTGCCACGGAAACCGAGTGACGACAGTCCCCAGCACACTAATCGTTAAGAGACGGAGGAGAGATGCAGCGGCGGTGAGATGGCGAGGGGGTTGCCGTGGAAACTGCCTCCACATCGGGAGTGCTCGGAGAGAGAGGCGCGGACCGTGGCGCCTCGGGACAGGGCCAGAAGGAACGCATTAATCACCCCTCCAAATCTAGAAACAATCTTATCGGAGCAGAGGATAAAAATAGGAATCTAATTGTTGAAGGAAACACAGAGATGAACTCAGAGTTGATTCGCCTTTTTTTTTTTTCCTTCTTCTCTGACAGAATCCTGCAGTCTTATTATAAATTCCAAGCACGGAAGAGATGCAGATAATCTGACTGAGAAGAAGGCAGAAGGTGTATGGAGCGAATTTTGTTCCATTATTGTTGCAAGCAAAGAACACATTTTGTAAATGGCATTTTGAAAAACAAAAAAACAATCCAAAATTAGACTTCCAGGTTTTGGGATTAGTCCTTTCTAACATTTTCAGGTTTTTCTTATTTTTTCAAATTTGAATTGAGTTCTTTTTAGGTTGTATTTTTCAGATTACAGTCTCCTCACTTCTGTAAGCAAGCTTTGCTCTAAATTGAGCAGTGAAGATGCATTGCTATTCGTCTGCATGGATTTTGGCAAGAATATTTTTGTCGGTCAAGAGTGAATGTTTGAATTGTCCTTTTATGATAAGAATGTTTATAAAGTTTCAATCTGAAAAAGAGAAATTTGAAAAAATATATTTTGAATATAAAAACTTTGGAAAAAAGAAAAAAACACATTTTATAGGGTTTAAAAGAGTTTAAAAATAATTAAACTGGAAAAACATTTTAAAAAAATTGGAAGATAAAAATATGTTGTTGTAATTGAAAAAAAATCTAATTTGCAAAAAAAACAAACAAAAAAACCTGAAAAGATACATTTGGGGAAAAAAAAGTAAAAACACATTTTATGGAAAAATAATTGAATAAAAAAAATGAGTACAGATACTTTTAAGAGTTTGCGAGAGTGATTGACCAGCTGACCTGGAATAAGCACGCAGATGTGTAAGACAATGACAATAAACACAAGAACTAGCCAGGAGTCGAACCTAGAGTCTTCTGATCCGTAGTCAGACGCGTTATCCATTGCGCCACTAGCCCTAACTAGAACAAATATGTGCATCAGTACTGTAACATATTCTTTCTCTGAGGTCGAATAAAAAAGAAGGAAAATAAAGGTTTTCTTATAAAGTAACTTTTTGTCAGCTGCTTTGCAGTATTGTCTTGGATTATATCCTTTCAAAATTACTCTGAGAGTTTTTCACAATTTCAGAACCTTTTCCAAACATAAAGTTTAACGACTGAGTTGTCTGAGTAACATGACTCCTGTAGACTCAGAGAGAATCTTACTGTTTGTTTTGTAGCCATCTTGTTCTGAATTCAGCATCAGAACTGTATCGCTCTAGCTGGAGTTGAAGAGGGAGGTCCATTTTGACAAACTGTCTTTTTGTTTCCCCATGTTGGCACCTCTGGAATCCCATGGGTATAAAGAATGGGCAAGCGTGTGGTAGCTTTTTTTTTTTTTGCCTATCCACCAAGGAAATGTGTTTTGGGGAGTGGATTTGTTACTCTTGAGGATTGGTGCAGCATAGCAAAACTATATATTTTAATCCACAGATGTTCAAAGTTAAAATCTGCATGCAGATTGTTCCAAAATGTCCAAAATTAATGTTGTGATGTATGGCATAACAAAGCCAAACCATAAATAATTGATTTTGCCTTCCAATTTCATCTTTTATGAGGAAAGCAGAGTGGCCCAGTGGAAGCGTGCTGGGCCCATAACCCAGAGGTTGGTGGATCGAAACCACCCTCTGCTATAAACTGTCCTTTACCGTCAGATTTAAGCCTGCTCAAAAATGAGCAGTAACATTTACAACAGCTGCTATATTTTTCTCATTAAATATGTGTCCACTGCAATCTCCTACCAATCCTACTAATCAACTTTTCAAACTACTTGAAATTTAAGAGGAGAAAAGGCAACGTTTTAAAGAGATCAGTTCTGGAATACGTTAAAATGCTGCTTTGAAATAAATCCCCCTCCGGTAACTCCCATACTTTTACAAATTCTCCAAAACTTTCAAAATGTACTCTTCAGCCAGATGCCAGAATTTGTTGCTTCAAGTAACCTTTGGGGTGGATGCAAGTAGAATGGTGCTATCATTTTCAGGCTATTAACACCTGCTTAAATCTAATGTAAACAAGCATCTTTCACTGAACCAGGCAAAAAAACAACCGAAACATTAAAATGTGGTTTTTTTTCTCCATACGTTTCAAACTTGCATTTTTGGATTGCCTTTTATTCCAAATTTCCATCCCCAAACAGGTATTTATTTACAACAATTATGTAACAAAACTCACTCCATAAAAGCACCCAGCGATTGGGTGGGAACCCAGCAAATCTGGTTCCCCACATAATCAGAGTCCTAGCCAGAACTTTTAAGGCACTAGTGGCTTGTTTTCATGGACAGTAGGTTGACAGGAAAGGGGCTATGAGAGAGAGGAAAAGACATGCAGCAAAGGACCACAGGCCAGATTTGAACCCGGGTCGATCCACGTCAGGGACCAAGGCCTCCATAAATGGGTCATAAATGGGTAACCACTGTGCCACCAAAGAACATCCGCCTGAACATTTTTTAAAGCGGAGGCCACGGAGGGACCAATGTGCAACCCATTGGTGGCTTAAGGCTTAAGGGTCTGTCAGTCCGAACGACCACCCTAACCACTATAGTGTATAGGGCACTATATAGTGGTTAATATACAGGGCACTTTATTGTAGTTCCTATATAGTGTACTATATAGGGCACTATATAGTAGTTCCTATATAGTGTACTATATAGGGCACTATATAGTGGTTTCTATATAGTGTACTATATAGGGCACTATATTGTGGTTCCTATATAGTGTACTATATAGGGCACTATATAGTGGTTCCTATATAGTGTGCTATATAGGGCACTATATTGTGGTTCCTATATAGTGTACTATATAGGGCACTATATTGTGGTTCCTATATAGTGTGCTATATAGGGCACTATATTGTGGTTCCTATATAGTGTACTATATAGGGCACTATATTGTGGTTCCTATATAGTGTACTATATAGGGCACTATACTGTGCCACCAAAGAACATCCGCCTGAACATTTTTTAAAGCTGAGGCCACGGAGGGACCAATGTGCAACCCATTGGTGGCTTAAGGCTTAAGGGTCTGTCAGTCCGAACGACCACCCTAACCACTATAGTGTATAGGGCACTATATAGTGGTTAATATACAGGGCACTTTATTGTAGTTCCTATATAGTGTACTATATAGAGCATTATATTGTGGTTCCTACATAGTGTACTATATAGGGCACTATATAGTGGTTTCTATATAGTGTACTATATAGGGCACTATATTGTGGTTCCTATATAGTGTACTATATAGGGCACTATATTGTGCTCACACCATTTTATATGAGTGTCCGAATGTCTAGCGAACTCTAACTTTCCCACAATGCACCTTGAAAAATAGTGATCATCCATGGTCACTACAAAAGCAGATATATATCCCAGATTGCTTTGCAGGAACCCCTCTCATAAAGCAACATGGGGTTTGTTGTGGCGGCGACAAATAAAAAAGATGGAGCAGGCACCATGCGGGGAAGTGGATTTACGTGACCTACAGGAAGCGAAAAGTACTGATCATCTGTCTGAACACTCATTTAACTGAGTTCACTATAAAGTTCACTATACAGTCCCGCTCTGTGTTGAGGGGTTAGGGGTGAGGGTAGACGTTGGGACACAGCCTTTATACTGTTCCAACAGGAA